>JASAMX010034715.1:0-14884 GCA_030248175.1 Microlaimidae sp. YZB2_3 | reverse complement strand
TCGTTGAACTTTTTTCATCTAAGATACTTGGATTATGAAAGAGGACTAAATTTTTTTGGTTTCACCAAGTTAAAAGATCGACGTGAAATTTTTGATCTTTGTGAAACTTATAAAATACTGCATAACAAATTTAGTATTAAACCTGAAAAATTTTTGAATTTAAATCATAATGTTACAAGAGGCAATTCCTTAAAACTTACGGTTGAAAAATCTTAAATCAATTCTAGAAATTTTTTTTTCAATAATAGAGTGGTTTCCAAATGGAACTCATTATCACAACAGCAAGTTTTAGCACTTTCACTGTTAAATTTCAATAAAAGCTCATAACTGGTTCATTTAGGCGCTTAGATTTATCAAGCCTTTGAACCATTTTCTAGCAAATCAATTTTTTTTGTGATGATCAGGTTAACCGTGATTGGCTCGCGTGTTATTGTTGGGCTGTTATTAATTATATTGCTAAATTTTGTGATTTTAAATCTGGTACAATATAAATATTTTTGCTTGAATAAACTTACTTACTTACTAAATTAAATGCAATGAATTTTTTTTCTTTTTTTGCGCCCCGAAACCGCCTCGCGTAAAATAAAAAAATCCTAAAAATGCGCGTATTTTATTTTTATTAAATTAATTCTACCGGATAAAATATTTATCCACCTCTTAAGTTGGATAAATTCTTATTTTTAAAACAATAGAAAAATTTGCCGACTTTGGGTCGCATTCTGCCGCAACACTTGTATTTGTCCCGATAAGTCCATTCCAACAAAAATAAAAAAATCTAGATTTTGGATTAATAACACTGCCGCATTTTTTTACGCGCCGCAAAACCACTTTGCGCAAAATAAAAAATCTTATACAATGCACGTATTTTATTTTTTTTATTAAATTAATCCCACGGGAAAAAATAATCGTCCACGTCTCGAGTTGGATGAATTCTTATCTTTAAAACAATGGAAAAAAAATTTATCCCGACTTTAACCTGGATAAAATTGATTTTTTTCTTGCATTCTTAAGCACATAGAAAAAGTTGTCCCAAGATAACTTTTAACCGCGCGTCAGAATACCAGCGCAGGGGCCTATTTTAAAAAGATGTTTGTAAATTTTCATTTTACAAATCTACACCTATTTTTTGTAAATTACTACACGGCGAATATTGATGGGTCAGCGGAGGTGAAATGACGTGACTGCGACCAATCAGCGGAGAGCACTGCAGGAAGATGCTTCCCCTGGATTACAAGTCAAAAACTTGATCGTGTGTTTTACAAAAAAGGCGGAGATTTGTAAAATAAGAATTTACAAAAGTTTTTATAAAACAGGCCCCCAGAGCTGGTATTCAGACGCGCCGCTAAAAGTTATTTGGGATATCTTTTTATTGTGCTTAAAGATGAGAGTGAAAAATCAATTTTATCTAGGTTAAAGTCAGATTAAATTTTTTCCATTTTTTTAAGGATAAGAATTTATCCAACTCAAGAGATGAATAAATATTTTCCCCCATAGGATTAATTTAAAAAAAATAAAATACACGCATTAACGAACCGTTCTATTCATAAAACTTTTAGACCCGGTCCAAAACAAAATGGGTTCACTTTTTACACAAATCAGTCTGCGCAAAAAAACGGTCCTAGTCCGTTATTGCAAATGCAATGCACATGTTCAAATTAGCTGTTTAGTTTGTGAGAGAAGTGCAAGCGCTAAGACAAGCCAGGATGGGCGAAAAAAAACTTACCCCCATGGTTGAGACTCTTCGTCCAACATTAATAACGATGTTGGCAACCTTTACCGCTAGAGTGTTCGCTGCATGCAGTGTTCACTCATTCCGAGATCTTCGTCTAAAGGGTTTTTTAAGTCGCCTGATATTGATCTTACTATTTAACGTTGTACACGAGAAAGCATTGGTTTTTCTGCAAGGCCAGTGGTACAAACTCCATACACAATAGAGCTGTATTTGTCCACTGGTTTGCTAGATGGAAAACTGCCATGTGTGGCCGACGTACAAAGTGTGCATAGTAGAAATTTAAGCATCGCAAATATACCGCTTTTCAACTAAAATGTGCATAGTAGAAAAGCGGTGTACTTGCGATGAATAGTGCGATAATTAAAACGGTCTGGGACCGCTTTTTACGCAGCTCGGTCTGCGTAAATAGCGGACCTGCAGTTCTCTTTGGACCGGGTCAAAAGTTTTATGAATAGCACAGTAAGATTTTTTACTATACGCAAAGTGGTTTTGAGGCGCGAGAAAAAAAAATCATTGCATTTATGTTTACTCTCATATTCGGCAATATTATTAATTTATTTATTTTTATTTGCATTGGAATGGATTTATCGGGGTAAATGTAAGTGTTTTTATTAGAATTCGACCCTTGAATAAAATTGATTTTTCTTAAATCAGGTTCTTTTCTGATTATGGGCCTCAGGTATGAACACTAATTTAGAGTAGTTTGAAAATTAAAAGGTGTATAAAAACATAACAAATTTTATTAAAAACTAAAACCTGAAGTGTTGTGTTGCTTCCATTTCTAAAAACCATGGTTTCTGTTATCATATTGTGCACAATGTAGAACGCCAAAAGGTAGGTGGAAATGTAAGGAGTTTTCTTAAAACAAGTTTTTTTAAGATGGCCTAGACTGTCCTAAATTAATATTTCTCTTGATTAAGTTTTGGTGATTTTTACTGTGATTGACTAAATAACTAATACGAAAGTAAACCCAGACAATTAACAAAATCAATAATTTGTTTTAAAGACAAAGTAAAAAAATTTAAAAAAATTAAAAATAATGAACATAAACGAATAAAAATTGAAGCGTTTTCCCAACATTTTAAATCACACAATACAAAGGTTTTTTTAGGTTTTCCAATATTTAAGATCTGGTTTTGCGAATCACAAATCAGTAAACATCGCGGGCCGATTTTTTAGCGTTAAAAATATTTTTAAAATATAGCAGATAAAAGGAGTGGTTTTACCATTAAATATGCCTAAACAAAAAAGAAAAAAGAAATTTATATCACTTAATAAATACATATATAATAGCAATTGTTATCTTAAAACTTTAGACTCTTTTTTTATAAAAAAATGGTAATAAAATATAAACAAAACCATAAACTGCATTATGGTCAAAACCTTTTCATTTAAAGCTGTTCAATGTTAAAGATCCCTATTAAATACGGTGTAAAGTTACTTTTAGAATGCTTGAAAAAAATTGATGTACAAAAATGTAAAGATTTCCTAAATTTAGCACCTCTGACTTTCATTTTCACAGTGCAAATCACATAGCCGTAATTCATTTGTACCCGCCATTTAAGGATGCTTATAATTTATAAATTAAATTAAGATTAACTATATCCTTTTACTTTTTTGTCATATCGTGTCGAATTGATTGAACAAACAAACTACTCTATCTGGTTAAAAAATATATATAAAAATTAAAATACATTGCTTTGCATTTCTGTATTACTGAATGATGATAGATGTTTGGGGTAAGTGAGGCATAGTTTGAACTGCGATTTCAGTGCTGGATGATCCATGCATGGAAAGACACTTCGGGCCCTTCGCAATTGAGTGAAAGTGTGCAGAGCCCATGACCTAAAAACATATAATGGAGATCAGTAATTCTTAGTTGGTAAATAGCTAATATTTTTCAGTTGAATAATTTTTCCCTACAGTCTTTTGAGCAGCTTAAAATTAAAAGTTTGATCCTAGTGTAAAGATATGAGTGCTATTGTTGTCACTTCTACATTGATTTACTATTGTCGGCAAATAGCTTTATGCGACAATCACCAACAATACAGTATGTCAAATCAGTCACATACAAAAAGAAAAGGAAAGGGCCCAGAACTAACCTCTGGGGGACCTCCGATGTTACAATTGCACTATCGAAAAAACTATTCTCAACTAAAACAGATTAGATGCGGTGTGATAAAACACTTTTATCCAATTTAATAGTTGGTATTCGATTTCCGTAGACTTTTATTTTAATTAATAATTTTGAATGAAAAACTAAATCAAAAGCCTTAGAATAATGAAAAGGTTTCAAACGAAAATCAGTTTTAAAGGATCGGCGCATAAAATTGAGATCCTAAAGACTCCCAAAGTTCTCAAGAACAATCCAGACTTTAAAAACGTTTTCATTTGAGGGTCATTTACATTTGCTGAGCGGCAACAGATAAGATCGCTTTATCAAAAACGCGATCATTCGAACAATATGCACGGCAAAAACTGGTGCTTTGTTAAACGCATTGGGTTATCCCCAGATACATGGGAGATATGCCAGCCATGAAAGCCGCCGCACTCTGACTCAGAAAACAATTATAAATTTCCAGAACCAAATGAAAGCGGGCGCCTGTAAAAAGAATCTTGCGCAGTAATTCAAACAGTAAAACCCAGTTCACACTGAGGTGGCAATGCCATTCCATCAGTGGCATTGCTACCGCTGTTGTGTTCAATCCATAACTCCGTCATCGGTGGCAGCTCTCTCAAGCAAAAACGCATGGGAACGCGCGCATTGTTAAAAAAATCAATGAAAAATATTACGGTTTTTAAATAAACGCTTTCATTGTATAAGCAAAACCAGCAAACAATATTGCGGTTTAAATAGAAAAACGCGTGAATTGCATAAATGAAAAAAATATATAGCAAAACCGTGTTTAGCAAAACAAACAAAAACAAATGATCCTTTATATAAAAAATTTAAAGTAGTTTTTACGAATTTTAAACACACGTACACAGTATTTCGTCAAAAATTGAATACCATAGCTTTATAATTCTTCTTTCTATCTAATGCATATCATTTTTTTTTAAAGCTGAAGCGGGCCATTCATTTCTTTTACCTCCTTTTATAGCAGTTCTTACAAAATGTTTAAGTATTTCATTTAAAGTTAAATGCCAAAATTTTATAATATGTTTGTATTATGTATTTTAATTTTTATGATGACTATTTATGAATTTACTTTATTTTGTAAGTTGTCCCGTTAGTTGCATTGTGTATCAATCCCTGTGTTCAACTTAATAAACATTTAATTTAAACAAAAGGTGTGAATATGGACAAAAATTTCACAAAGGATCCCTGCCTATTGGACTGCTTAAAAAATTAATAGTTGAATAGGGTTAGAAATACGTCTTAATAATACATTGTATCTTTATTATTAAATTTACTATGTGTTAAATTTAGTTTTTGTATCAGATTTTAAATCTTTCATGTTTTTTTTTTTAAATTTGGTTAATTTTAAAAGTTTTAGGTCTGTTATAATGTTTGTGCCTTCTTTTTACTCCTCTTTTTTAATTGAAAAAATACTTCAATCATGGCATTTTCGGTTATTGAACAATGTTAGTATATGCTATTTATTATGTTTATTATAAAATTTAGTGCAAAGTGTCAATAACTCTGTATGACACTCTCTATCAATATTTCGTTTTCATAAGTTAAAATTACCATCATTAGGCAGTTTTATAAATACATAATTAATTAAAGCAGAAATTACACAAGGTAAACCAGAAATATGTAGGATAGGTATGTAGAATTTTAATATTTAAATATTTTGGAAATTTTAATTTTTAAAAAAAAATTATTTTGCAATAGACTCTGCACTCTTTTGCTATCTCACCTAAAAGAAGGAAACGCCGATTACTGTAAGTTTTTCTACTGATTTTTTTATGTTTATGCAATTTATAAAACATTTTAAAATCATTTTTCTGTGTTAAATAGAATTTTGTGTGGACAAAAAATAAATACTTGCAAACAGTTCCATAAAAAACAATTTTTATCTACAAAATTTTCCAATAATTTTTTCTTACAAAGCCATGTGGCAATTTGCAAAAGTCACATAAAATCTGCGGTGACAATTTATGTTTTGAATTAGCTTTGCACCCACTGACTATTCTTTGGACGCTATATAAAGGTTTGAGATTAATATAGTTACAGGTGATATTCTGTATCTAACAGAATTTCCTCCGGCCGTTCGTTTTATTTTAGCTTTATGAGCGTTGATTGAGATTGTTTAAAAAATTATGATATAAGATATTAAGAAATTTATATTGGAAGTTTGATTTCAGAATTTAAGAAAAGAATAATTTTCAGATGTTTTTGTTGTCGCGACAAGTTTTAGTAAAAATAAAAAAAATATAGCGTTTTATTATATTAAAGGTAACTTCGATATTTAAAAAAAAAGTTAACTTGTGATTCATTAATTTGTTTAAACTTTAATTAAATTCATTAAACTTTAATCGTGAATATTAAAATCAAAGTTTAATAAATTTTATTAAATTAAATCTTAATGAATTTATTGTATTATTCATATTTTTATCGTATTGATAATTCATACCGATTATTCATACCGTAATTTAACTATTTAAAAACAGTTAAATTACAGTTCATTAATTTGAGTCTTATGTATTTAAATTAAACCGTAGCGTATTACGGTCGATTGGTTTAAATTGTAAGTTTATTGTTTTTTTAGGGTTATCTGTTTTGTATATAAACGATATAATTGATTCTCTTGAAGGTTCGTGTGGCATCAAATTGTTTGCTGATGATAGCAAAATATATGAATCACGTTATAAAAACGAAAATGGTTTTCTAGAAAAAAGTCTTGCAAATTTTTTTAAGTGGACAGAAACATGGCAACTTAATGTTGCTTTTTCCAAATGTAACGTTATATCTATTGGAAATTTAAATGTTCCCACAAAAACATATTCCTTGTCCAGCAGCGAGATCAAAACAGTACACCAAGTATGTGATCTTGGTATATGGATCACAAGCGATCTAAAGTTTTCCACTCACTGTGCCAAAATTTCTAGCAAAGCTTACAGTCGTGCTTCATTAATTCTTAGCTGTTTTAAAAGTGAAAACCCATATTTTCTGATTCGCGCTTACAAGACTTACGTTTTGCTTATTTTAGAATCAAATAGTCCCGTTTTTATTTACTAATTGACAAATAAAATTTTATTCATTCATTCATTCAAAATCAAAGTGTTAAATTACGGTTTAATTTAATCGTAAAGGGTATCTTAAAAGGTAAAGGGTACTAAATACAAAAGCGCCTGATATTTGTATTGTAAAAAATTTCACGAATGCAACTTGCAATTGTTCGTATACAGGTAAATCTTTCCAGGATATATGTACCAGGATAACTCAGTAATTTGGCAAAAGTTGTATAACTGAACGCGCCAATGCGAAAGTAATAATCTACCAGACGTTAACAAGCTTCTATCAGCGATTTCTTTTAATGGTATCATGCTTCCAGTGATTTTTGCCTCTTTTGTAAGGAAAAATTACACCGTGCCCCCTTCTCCACAACTTTTTAGTTCATTTTTTTTCTTTAAAACCTTAATAATTCTTAATTGTACCTTTTACTTTCTCAGATAATTTACTGGCTTTTGAGACCAATATTCCATACTATTGTTTTAGTAGACAAAGTAATTATTGCAAATAAATCGCTCTTTACTGGTTTCTCTTTAAACCAATATAAACTTTACTAAAACTATGAAATCTATTAATAAGTTTATTACATTTGCTTAAGATCAGTAAAAACTAAATGGTACATCCGTATTTATTTAATAATTATTTATTAATAATCAAGTAATGAACTAATAAACACCTACAAAACGTGTAGTTTTCATTGTTGTTCCCAATTTTAATTGAGATCGGTTGGAAAAACTTTAATGTGCGAATTTTTTAAAAAAATATTGATTAAAACAAATTTTTATTTGGCCTATTGGAAAATCTTACATTTTAAAACCAGAAAAAAAATGTTCAAGAAGAATGAAGTTACGGATAAATTTTGGTTTATGAGGAAAAACAATTATTATTTTTTTCTCAAAATAAAAAAGAAAAAAAAACATTTTTTTTTCAAAGAATAACAAAAGCGCGAAGTAAATCTGTGAAACTAAACTGGCATCATCGACAAACATGGGCACAGGCTTTAACTTCCTGGTTCGAATTATTTTAAAAGCTTCTGCTGGAGAGTTTGAGTTTTTGCAACATGTTATTTTAAAAGGCGTTGTTTTTAATCTTTATTCAACAATCAATTTTTATGATAAACAGAGGTAAACATTATGTTTTTATTTTATTAATTTTTTTTTACTACTGGGGCCTATTTCATAAAGCCGTTTGTAAATTTTCATTTTACAAGTCTCCGCCTAATTTTTTTGTAAATTACATGACAGAGAATATGCAACACGGCGAATATTGATGAGTCAGCGGAGTTGAAATGACATGGGTGCGACCAAGCACCCACGTCATTTCAACAGTGCGCAGAGCAGTGCGCGCAGATGCGCCCCCTGGATTACAAGTCAAAAACCTTTATCGTGTATTTTACAAAAAATAGGCGGAGATTTGTAAAATGAGAATTTACTAAGGTTTTTATGAAACAGGCCCCTGGAGTGTATGTGATAACTGTTTAAACATTTTGTCCTGCTGTTTTTTTAAGCGCTCTTTAAACGCAAGCTTATTCTAAAAAGCTTGATTTTGTGTGTACCCACAGTATGCATTGTAATCGGTATTAATATTTCCCAGTTCGACGTTACTGGTTTTGCGGTAAGTTTTCTAATGGTTGAAAATTTTGGATGGTTTTACTACATTTCTATTATTTGTGTATTCTCAAAACCAGTAAGATGATTAAGAGAGCAACCTAAATTTTATACCTGTGTTAATGTCTTAGTCTTTTTTTTCATATTCGTCTAAAATTTTCCAGCTTAAGCCTTGTTTAAAAAGTTTTTTCTATTGTTTTCTTTTTAAAATGTTATATTATTTATTTATTATAAGTTTTAATAGGTTTTGTTTCTAATTTTTTTCATATTGTGTTTTTACACTTGTAACATTTCAAAGTTTTTCAAATCTTCAAAATGCGTTTTAACGTGTAAGCTTTATACTTGTTACTTTTCAACTGTTGTTTTTCCCATGTTTCTTCAGCTCAATTTTTTTTAATCCTTGTTTCAGTTGGATAAACACGTCATAACCTATTTTTTAAAATTAATTGTTAATAAAAATATATTTTACCCGTTAAATTATTTTTTGCTTAACATTTGATTATCAATGTTTGTGTTCCAAAGTTCCTTTAATATTGTACAAATTGCATATTTTTTTAAAATTTATATTTATTATGTATAATGATTAATTGTTTTCAGCTATTGAATTTCTAGGATATCTTGTCTAATGTGTTTTAATTGCTCATTTATTTATAAAATGATGGTTACTTGAGATTGCCAAAAATTGTAATTAATGATTGGAACTAAATGTTAATTAATAATTTTTTGTTTATTAACAAATGACGAATATCAGCAGAGTTAATTTTTTTATTAAAAATAAACTCTATATTTATTCTTTAAACTATGTATTAAATTATTGCTGTTAAATTAAATGCTTGTAACACTGTAATTATATAATGAGTTTCTGTTTGATTTAAAAAGTGTTATTTGAAAGGTTTAGTTAATTGAATTAAAACAAAGTATTTGCTATAATCTAAAATTATTTTAAAAACCTACTGTTTATCTTTCGTTCCGCTCCAAAATATTCCTTTGTTTTCCGACAGATTTGTTTTGGCGTGAAAATCAGAAATGTATAAGTTATAATAGCTTTTTGGTTTAAGATACTGATCAAGCACTAAGATCATCGAGTTTTTCACTATTTGTATTCTTTGTATGCATATAGAAAGATCACTAAAAATTTAGATACATTTTTATTTTATTTAGATTTTAACGCTTAAAGGTGCGTTACCGGGTCAAACTTTTTGTCTTCGATTTCGATTAATTTTTGTAAAAATCTTATTCTTCAGGAGATATGACCCACTAAAAATTGCGTTTTTTGACAATTCTGTACTTGAAAAATTGGTTAATGAGTATTAAAATTTAAACTAAAAAATATACACTCAAAGAAAATGGCAATTTTCTACTTTAATTTGATATATTTTTCGTTAAGATTGCTGCAGTATTTGTCGAGATATTGCGTTTCGCGTACAAAAAACCCGCAGTTTTTTTGCTAAAAACACCAAACGACGGCCGCTATTTGATTAATTTTGCCCAAAACATTTTTGGCGTCACTTTGTATTTTTAGCAAAAAAACGGTGGTTTTTTTACACGGAAAACGCAATATCTTGACAAATACTGCACAATCTTAACGATCAAGGTATCAAATTAAAGTAGAAAGTATCCGATTTTTTTAAGTGCATATTTTGTAATTTAAATTTCAATACCCGTTAAGCAATTCTTCATGTATAGAATTGTCGAAAAACGCTATTTTTTGGGGTTTATTTATCCTGAACCACTGGAGATATTTGGATGAAAAAATTTTTGAGGGTTATTGGGGGCAGGGGTAAGGTTTTCACAAAAACTAATCAAAATTTAAGGCAAAAAGTTTGACTCAGTACCGCACCTTTAAAGGCCAGGTACATAATTAAACTTTTTTGATTTTTTGTAAAAAACTTTATCTCAACTCTTAATACCCCGCAAAATTTTTTTCAGTAAAAAATTTTTTTTAGAGCAGAAGCGGGCCGGCTATAGATATTCATATGACCGCCTAATATTCTATACCAACACGGTTGTTGGTGTAGAGTTTTAGTAAGGCCTTATTGATCCTAGGAGATTGCTGGCAGATGTGAGTTTTACATTCTTCTTTAAGATAATAATATAAAATGAATAATGTTATTGAAAATGAAATAACCCAAAAAAAAACTAAGGTAACCTAAGGTAAACTAAATATTGTGATAAAAATAGCATACAAAAATAAAAGAAATAAAGGTAAATAAACATAGACATAAGTGTAAGTGTAAGATTACACTTAGAGGATGTTGATGGCCTATTTCACATTAAGTTCCTACATAGGTCTGCTTTTAGTAGGTGATCTTACTGCGGGAGGACTTGTTTTGACCAAAAATTATTATTTTTTTTAAATATGAAAGTTGCGCCACCGTGATAATTTAACAAGATAAGATAATTATAACAAATTTTAATATAATCCTTACCTTAAATTTTGCTGAAGTTTAATAGTGGTAAGGTTTATGTCTAACGCCTCTTTGTTTATATTTATAGCAATTCGATTAGTTTTCTCAAAGCATCTAAATTGAATTTTAACGCTTCCGTTATAATATGGATATTCTTCTTTTGTTTTGTTTTCAAAATTAAGATTTTCAAATTGTAAGTTTATTTCATAGTTTTCTGGACGAACTCCCAACCACAACTTTCTATCGCCTATTTCTTTTTCCATGTGAAAAATTGACCAATAATTTTTTCCAAATAAAGATAGGGATGGTTCAGCTTTAAACCCAGAATTTTGTCCATATTGAATCTAAAATTCGTCGTTTATTTAAGTTTTGGGATGGTTTTGGGATTCTAACAGTATTATGTAAAAAATTTTCATCCATTAATTTTGCGTTTACATTTTTTTAGTTTGCAAACATAAAACTAGGAACGTAAAATTTTTAGATGATTTTTTTCCACTTGATGTTTCAATGATTCTAAGCTTATTGTTGCATTTGACGTATGAATTATTCAACATGTTAAAACGTAGTTATATTTCAAATATTTTGAATTATGCGACAGTATTACGTAGAAATGATTCATCAAGCAATTTTATGCTTAAGACTTTTTATTTCTACATGATGAAAAACCTACACATGAGCTTAAGAAATAATTAAAACAAATGTTTAATGCACAGTCAGAGATTCACTTACTATTATGCATTGTGGGTTTCAGCTAGCGATCGACCGAGGCTCCTGCCCCAGCCCCGGCCCCGGCTTGCCCCAGCACTTTTTTTCTACCCCAGCCCCGGCAAACGCAATTTTCTCTGCCCCGGCCCCGGCAATTTACCTGTCAAATCAACCGGGGCGAACCGGGGTAAGGACCCCTAAGAATACAAATTTCAAAGCACTTTTTTACAATTTTAAAAAGTAATAAATATATAAAATTTTATTTAAGGTGGAACGATACAGTTGCAAAATTTTTGCCGATTTTCCCCAAAACACGTTTTCGAGGGTTTTCGTGGGTCCTGATTACGAATCCGACCACCGTTTTTCGTTTCAACCCCCAGAGGGGTGTGACCCCCTAGCGGAATTACGAATTTATAATTTGTTTCTAGCATAGTAATAGCTTCCTGTACAAGAGCGTCATAATTTGGTTCTTTAAGTAGCTGGTTATTAAATTTCCATAGACCTGGCCCTTTCGGCGAGTAGTTATTACCTTGTAAGCTGGTTAAGAATGCACGATGATACGTTCGTGGTGCACCAATAATTGTGCATTCAGTGACCAATTGCAATAAATCTGTTTGTAGAAAATTATAGTCAAGTCTGCAGTGAACCGGAGGAGTAATTTGCGATCAAGTATATTGTTTTTTATATGGATATTTTGTTCTCCATAAATCTTTTAGGTTGTAATTTTCAATCATTTCTTTCAGTTTAAGATTATCTTTTTTTTCAGTATAAGCATTTCCTCCTAGTTTGTCATTTGAATTCAAGCACAGATTAAAGTCTCCCGTTAATTATATTTTATAGTCTTTCTCAGTATTTGTAGCAAGAACCTCATTCAGACTTTCAAAAAAGGATATTCTTTCATTCTCATTGTTGGGCGCGTACACTGTTCCAATAATCAACTTGTACCCATTAAAGCACCCTTTTAGCATCAAATATCTTCAGTTTATATCTTTGATGACTTTATCTACTGTTTTATCAACAGATTTTGTCAGCAATATACTAACTCTTTTAGAATTCGATGTACCATGTGAAAAATAAATATCGGGGTGTCCATTCCATTCATTTTTCCATACGTTCTCCATTTCTTGTGTTGTGTGTGTTTCAGATAGACAAATAATATCAAAATTTTTGTTATTGACTTTTTTATTATGTAAAAAATCAAAAACAGTCTTACGTTTAGTTTTATTTTTTATGTGTTATTGAAACTGTTTCAAAATTTAGTGATGTTAATACATTTTTTTTCAATAAAAAAAATTCAAGTTGATTTCTTGTTTTTATTTTAGCATTTTTAAATTTATTGCTGAAACTACACTGGTATTCATATATTTCTGGTAGGGTCTATTCGGACTGGGTCCGCTTGTTTTGGTAGGAAAACCCTGCGGAGTCAGTTCACTTTTTTTAGCGAGTTTAATATTTTTATACAGCCCAAAAGACACCAAATTTAAATTTTTTAATAAGAAATTCGTACGAACTGTTTGTATTTAAGTTGGAAAAAGTTTTCGAACAAAATTTGCTTAAAAAATCAATTTACCTGTCTAAAATTAACGATATTAAATACTGGGCACAGTCTAAAAGGTGTACCACCCAGTCCAAAATTTTCTTGCCAAAAGTTACGAACCCAGTTTGTATAAACCCGGTCCAAAATTATATGAATACCAGTAAAAGTGCTAGGTATAAATAGAAATTCCAGTAAAAATTATCATTGAGCTTTTATTTTAAGAAAATTTGCTAATTTAGTTTAAGTTTTTTATAATTATATTTTTAATAAAAGTAAACACATATAACCCAAAAATGGTGAAAACCTTATTTTTAAACAAAAAAGTTTGCTGAAAATTCGAATTTGTGCGACTTTAATACTGAAAACCCGCCATTTTCTTTTATTCCATAGGCGCATTGTTAGTTTTTTTAAATTAATTTTTAACGCAATTTTTAACACAGTAGTGTTTTGCAGTGCATATGGGAACTTTTCTTCCACTTTTGCGTGAAAAAAAGGGTATTGACAGCAAAAAAATCTCTGCGTAAGAAATCAGTGGTATATGCACAGAAGGTCGCGTGCGTTAGAAATGTTGCATTGTTTCTTGCAGAATTTGATTCAAGAACTTAATGTATAATTGGAATTTTTCTAGGGCCATATGTTTTTGATAAATCTCCAGAAATTACAAAAAGTAGTTCCAAAGTCACAAAAACAATTTCATTGCAAAAGTTCGCGTGTCATTGATTTTATGATTTTTGGCTAAAAAATAAGTTAGCGAATTAAAACGACTAAAACTAACAATTTAAAACAAGCTAAAAAGGGAACATAGTCGCTTGTACTCGCAATAATTTAAGTATTTTACTTTTTACAATTTAAAAAAGTATTTTTTAATTTAAAAAAGTGGTAATAAAGCTTTAAAAATGTTCTACCAATTTAAAATAAAAAGGTGCGTTTTAACCCCTCCTGTATGTTTATAGACCAAAAAATCTTGAATAGAGGCATGTAAGTGAAGTTGTAAAAAAATGTTTCTTCAAAATAATATTCTTGAAGACTAGCATTTTTTAGAATTAGGGTTACATTTCTACAATTATCAACATATTTTATTTATTGTAATATAAAGAAATTTTGCTATTTTCAAATAATTTTTTTATATTGACACTTCGTAGTTAAACCGCTCACCATGTAAGTATATCTGGCACCCAGCACGATATTTACTGTAATTAAACGGTGATGTGCGGTTTTACAGTAATTACCGTGCTGAATGCCGGCTATACTTATATGTTAAATGGAAAGATGAGCGGTTTAACTACGATGTGTTTATAGGTATCCAATTTTTTTTTATTTTAAAAGTTTATTCATAAAAAATTAAAGAGATAATAGCAAATATAACACAATTATAATATCAATATAGTATCACTACAATACATATATCATACAACATATTACAAAAACAAAACACCATACGAAATAATTGTTTATCACAGGTTTCGTGTAAAATATGGAATGTACACATTAGAATGTGTTAATATTTGCCAAATTATTTTTTGAATAATGAATAAAAAAACCTTTTTTTATTTCGTATTTTTTTAAAAATTAATTTTGTATTTAATTATTGTTAGTAGGGTAAAACAGGGCTAAACGTTATTTATCATCAATTTTTCCATTTAAGTAACCGTTCATTTTTTGATTTTGTTAATTTAATTGCAGTATTTATTGTTTTGATTTTTGTTTTTACAAAAT
>JASAMX010034714.1:0-20256 GCA_030248175.1 Microlaimidae sp. YZB2_3 | reverse complement strand
ATAGATTTGTGATTATTATACTACTATTATATTTGTGATAATTAGACGAAATAAATAGACAAAAGATTTTTAAAATTTTACCATCTTAAGTTAAAGATAATTTGGAATACAGTTGTATGCATTCTTGTGTACTTTTTAAAGTTGAATTTTTATTTTGATTTAAAATTTTGAAATTTGATTTATCCTCTTTAAACAAGCTAAATCTTTTTTGCATTGATTTTTTTTATTTGTGAAACTTGTAAAGAGCTTTTTAGAAAGCTAAGAATGGGGGGATTTTTTTAGTGGGTTGCACACGTGCATAACAAAAGACTAATCAAAAACGCGATGTTTTTTAAATTGTAAAAGCAAAGTTCTTATTCAATAAATCACCCTGAAAGATCATATTATTTATTTTGCGTTAAGATACTGAAAGATTTTGAAAAGTGCAATTTTTAAAATGATAAGGAAGGTGTGTGATCACTCATTTTTGCTGGTGAAACCGATTTTTAAAAAACTCCCCTTGTTCTCAATTTTTAAAAAATCAATTTATCTAATTCATTTTATAATGTTCTAAATTTTCTGATCATTTTTAAATTTGCGGAAATTAAGAACTCAAGTGGGTCAGTTTTCAAAACTATTGAAGAGCTGCAGTTTAAACGATTTAATAAATAGTAAATTTCTTTGCTTTATGTTTCAAAACGTTTCTGGTACTATTATTAATGTGGATATTAATTTTAATTATATCCAACATCGATATACAAAACTAGAAAGGAGAGGGCCCGTAGGGCCCTCGCCTTTCTAGTATATATAAACGCGCTGGCTACGGTCACTCAAATAAACCAGCTGGCACGCGCAAATTCCCACACTGGCATAAGCGGCTTTAGTTGTATTTCGTTTCCGCAAGCTAAAAGCCTTGCGCCGGCTAAAACCTTTTAATAGGCTAAAACCTTTTAATAAGCCACGGCGCCCGATTTTGCTTTAAAGCCAATGGGGAGTAATCCCTTAATACACAGATTTTAAAAGCAATCGCCCCTGCTAGGAAATGCCCCTTCGCGATGTCGATTCTTTTTCATGGAAATAAACCTTTTTTAATAATGAATTCCTAGGGTGGAAATTTTGCTCAAATTTTTGGCAGGGATAGGAGGATTAAAAAAAGTTTTAACGAGGAGAAGGATTATGAGTGAAAAAATTTGAAAAATCCACAAGATTCCAAAAGGAAAAAGACCCAGGACCCACAGAGGCTCCCAACTGAAGAAGCGATCGCGCTATTATGAAGTAGATATACCATATTATGCCATTGCTATATAATCAACATTTAACAAAATTACTAATACATTTACATAAACACAAAACGTAAGCATGTATAAAAGCTACCCTGAATTAATTTGATAAGATTTAAACTTTTAAAAAGTTTAGAAACAAGTTGCTTTAATTAAGGCATTTTTAGGATATCCAAAAAAAATCTGCATCAAATACTGGGACTCCTTAATCTAAGATTACTTAATCACCTTAAGATTACCAGGTAAAACAATTATTTTTTCAGAAAAATATTTTGTATCATTTTCTGGATGGAGAGGTGCTTCTGCTTTAAAATGGTTTCCAATAGAATCTTTACTCTCCTCTATTTCCGCACTGAATCCAAATTGCTTTGGTTGTTTAGATGGGTATATTTCACTGGCTATAGCTTCCATATTAGCTAAAAATAAACATTACCAACAAATTTTAGAATTTAATAAAATAATAATAAAAATTCGTTGCTTCTCATATACTTAAAAACTTTTGTTTTCATCTGTGTTTCAATCACACATGGATAGGATAGGAGCACAAACCTGTGCACTACCGGTCCCAACTATGTACCCCCAAAAACTTTTAGGGGGTCATTATGAGTTGTAAAAATGGTAACCATTAGATGAATCGAGTTGAAATTTATATTTTTTAGATAAGTGTGTCTAAAGCTTTGATATGAGTATAAACATGAGGGTATTATAATAAATATATAAAAAAGACCCCTAAAATTTTTGGGGGTACATTATGGGTTGTAAAAATGGTAACCATTAGATGAATCGAATTGAAATTTATATTTTTGGGATAAGCGTTTCTAATGCTTTGATATGAGTATAAACATGCGGGTATTATAATAAGTATATAAAAAAAAAACCCTAAAAATTTTTGGGGGTACATTATGGGTTGTAAAAATGGTAATCATTGGGTAATTCGAGTTGAAATTTATATTTTTGGGATAAGCCTGTTTAAAGCTTTGATATGAGTATAAACATGAGGGTATTATAATAAATATATAAAAAAGACCCCCTAAAAACTTTTGGGGGTACATTTTGGTTGTAAAAATGATAACCATTGGGTAAATCGAGTTTAAAATAATTTTTTGACATCAGTGTGTTGAGAGCTTAAACATGAGGGTATTATACTAAAATCACCTCTTAAGAATTTTAGGGGGTACATTGATGGGTGCAAAAATGGGTAACCACTGAAGAAAATTAAAAAAACCATATATTTTTGAAATTAGTGCGTCGAGAGCTTTCATATGAGTATAAACATGTCACTTAAAATGAAAAAAATGACAAAATTACCATTTTTCAAAATTAGGGGTATTTGGGGGTATGTAACCATAAAAAATTATAGTCTAAAATTAATATTTTTGAAATCAGCACGCATAGAGTTTTCAAACGAATATAAACACGGCTTATAAATAATAAAAACAAATAATCACCCCTTACTAATTTTGGGGTACAAAGGGGTCTGTATTTTGGTTACCCGACCATTTAGAGCAAATTTGGCGGTATTATAATAAAATCACCTCTTAAGAATTTTAGGGGGTACATTGATGGGTGCAAAAATGGGTAACCACTGAAGAAAGTTAAATCAACTATATATTTTTTAAATCAGTGCATCGAGAGCTTTTATATGAGTATAAACATGTCACTTAAAATGAAAAAAATGGCAAAATTACCAATTTTCAAAAGTGGGGGTATTTGGGGGTATGTAATCCGGTAACCATAAAAAATTTTAGTTCAAAATTAATATTTTTGAAATCAGCAGGCAAAGAGCTTTCAAACGAATATAAACACGGCTTATAAATAATAAAAACAAAAAAATCACCCCTTACTAATTTTGGGGGTATAAAGAGGTCTGTATTTTGGTTACCCGACCGTTTAGAGCAATTTTTTTTTATATTTTTGAAATCAGTACGCCGAGAGCTTTAAAATGATATATTACTCGCCTATGTAGAGGGGCTGTGTCAAAACTTTTTTTAGGGGTCAGCCTTAGGTCAGTGCCTTAGGGCATCAAGATTTTTTTGAGACTATCACCAAAATGTCGGACTTAAATTTCCGCACAAATCACCCCGGTCTCAGGCCTGTGGCTCTAACAGTTTTTGAGCATGATGCCAAAATATGCATAAGGTGTCCCCCACACAAAGATTTTTAGCAAAAATCGTGAAATTGACCCCCTTTAACCTCTTGGGGTACCCGACCTAGGTAGGTTACCCCTAACAAATTATATATTTTTGATGGTAAAATTATTATTTTAAAATCTAAAAATTATGGTAAAAAAGTTAGAAATTTGTCCGAAAAAAATCGACCGTAAATTTCGGCAATTTTGGGGCTAACTCCCCAAAATTTTTGAAAAAAATTTTTTTCAGGAGGTAGCCAAAAGTACAAGGACCTTAACGCGAGATATTTGCATATTGATCGCGGCGCGTTCAAAAGTTATAAGACCGCAAACAAAAAAATTTTTGTCAGCTTTTTTCCAGTATCACTAAAAAAAACAGAGAGTAAGTAGAATTTTAAACACCACTTACCAGTATGAATACAGTGGTGATGCTTCCTATTTTGTTCTCTGGAAAATTTTCTGCCACAAATATTGCATTCATACCGTTTTACTCCGGTATGAATTTGTCTGTGTTTTCTCAAAGTGGATTTATGCGTAAATGTTTTATTGCAATCGCTACATGCAAATAATCTTTCCCCAGTATGAATAGGTTGATGATTTTTTAAATTCCTTCGTGTGGAAAAGTTTTTGCCGCAAATATCACACCGGAATAGTTTTAATAGTTTCTCACCAGTGTGAACGCGATAGTGCCGTGTTAAATCAGACCGATTTGAAAACTTCATACTGCAAATATCGCACCTGTATGGTTTCTCACCAGTGTGAACGCGATAGTGCCGTGTTAAACTAGACTGATTTGAAAACTTCATACCGCAAATATCGCACCTGTATGGTTTCTCACCAGTGTGAACGCGATAGTGCCGTGTTAAACTAGTCTGATTTGAGGAGTTCATACCGCAAATATTGCATTCGTATGGTTTTTCACCAGTGTGAATCCGTTGATGATTTATTAACGGTTGTCTATTGGTAAACTTTCGGTTGCAAACTATGCAAACAAACGGTTTTTCACCAGTATGAGACCGCCGATGATTTATCATTGCAATTTTTTGTGTAAAACTTTTCTCACAAATGTCGCAAGCAAACGGTTTTTCACCAGTGTGAATACGTCTATGGTTTTTTAAGTTCCACTTATTTGTAAATAATTTGCCACAAAACTCGCAGATATTAATACTTTTGTTTTTTTTAAGAATTTTTTTAGTTTTTTTCTTTGGCAATTCTAAAATTGATTTTTTGGGTGACCGATTTTTACACAATTTCAAATTAGAATTGAATGCTTCAAGTTTGGGATGTTTTTTATTAAAATGATTATTTAATACAGTTTGTGGTGGAATTTGATTATTTATATTTTCTTCTGAAAAATCTTCTATATTATTTTTGGCATGGAGAGTTGCTTCAGCTTGGATATGGTTTTCAATAAAATCATTGCTTTCAATTATCTCTTCACTGAATTCACCTTTTGAAACTATGTGTATAAAATCGTGTGGTTGGTTAGCCAAATATATGTCACTGGTTAGAGTTTCCATATTAGCTAAAATATATTAACAAACTGTAAAAATCAATACAATACTTTAGATGTCAAATAAAAATTTCAATGTTCATATATTTTAAACTTTCACTTGAAACTGCATTTAAACCAAAATAGGGTAGTGCATTTAATTTTGGCAGTTTTTCGTTTTTCCAATGAAACTTTTCACTGTATGGCCCGATTTTCATGTTTGATAGCTCATTTTGAAGCTTTCACGATACTGCGTTGCGTCACAAAAATTTCACTGTACGAAAGTATTTTTTTTACTTAATTAAATCAGTTTTTTAAAAAATTGAAAATTGCCGAAATTAAATATGTGCATTTAATTTCGGCACTTTACAAAAGATCGATTGTTTTTCAATCAAAAAATCATCATTTTCAAAAATTTAAAAGCCTATCATTATCTCCAGACAGTTTTCTTTAATTTAAGCTTCGACTTGTTGTTCAACGTGTAACTGGCAAAAAGTTACAGCTAAAATGCCAAATGGTATCAAAATGAGCAAAATTTGGGAAGTGCATTTAATTTCGGCACTTTTTAAAAGGACCCCCTTAATCGAGTTTAAGTGCAGTGCTATGACCCCTACACATTTCAACGTTGTCTTTTATCTATTTACAACTACAATTTAACATCCGACCACTTAATTCAATCCGTTTTTACCTACAGCATATGAGTGCCGAAATTACACTATTTTATTTTATAACGATTGCTCACCACAGACGCAACGTAGAACCACGGGGACTAAAAATTCGGGAAATAGACTAAATTTTACCAGGACAGTTTAATTTTTAAACCAATTTATTGCGTAATCATGAAATGCCCATGTTCTAAAAACGAGTAACAAATTTATTTTTTATAAATCACATAATTTCACATAAAAATATCATAACATAACAAATAAAAAGCTCACGACAGTTATCTACATATAATTAGCTCTCACTTGAGCTATCAAACGTCGTATTCCGTCCAGGATTACCAAAGATATAGTCTAAAATCAAAAATGCCTAATTGCGAAAAGTGCCGAAATTAGATGCACTACCCTACTGCAAAACAAGTTTGTAATTAATGTTTTGCTAATAAAACCAGTCATAACTCACGAGCCTATTAAGCAATTGTAAAAATTAAACTATCATTTTACTCGTCAAATACTTTAAAACCTAATGGTGTATTTATTTTTAAATATTTCGAAATTTTTGTTATTAATAAGTTAAAATTTTCTAATAATTCACACAATAGTTCATCAAAAATTATTTTGGTATAATTGTTCTCTAAAGAATATAACAAATAAAATGATTGTTAAATCGTAAAGTTTAATTAATGATTTCCAGAGTTATGATTAATTTTATATAGTGCTAAAGTTAAATTTATTATTATATTAGTAATTTAATTTTAACAATAAAAAATGCGATTATTATTTGGTCGACTTTAACATTAGCGCTATATACAAATAGTCATAGCTCTTTAAATAATCAATCAATTTTTAAGGTTCAAGTATCATTTTATTTGTTATATTCTTTAGAGAACAATAATACCAAAATAATTTTTGATGAACTATTGTGTGAATTATTAAAAAATTTTAACTTATTAATAACAAAATTTTCGAAATATTTAAAAATAAATACACCATTAGATTTTAAAGTATTTGACAAGTAAAATGATATAGTTTCTTAATAGGCTCGTGAGTTATAGCTGCTAGTTTTATAAGCAAAACATTAATTACAAACTTGTTTTGCAGTATTTGTTTTAAATTTATTTAAAGAATTTTTTTTCTAAATTCCCTTTTTAATTTTTTTAAAATTCATTTATTTTTTTAACCGTCTTGAGTTTCACATGGCCTCGTGAACACCGCAATGACTATTGGTAAAATCGTGAATACACTAAAACTTTGTTCAGAACTTATATTGAGGGACCACTTAGTTAACAAGATACGCTGACTTAATTTTTTTCAGTACTCATTATGCATAGCGTATTCAAAAGGAATAGCCAAACTTTAAGAATACACTTGGTGGTGGTACCGTACCGGTCTTTTTGTTTGAAACACAAACAATTATCATGTTCTAATAATATGTTTCCAACAAACATTAATAATTACAAAAATGTGGTGGACTTAAATGGAATAAAAATTTAAGTAACAACATTTTCTAAAAAATAAATTTAATTTTGGCAATTTTCCGTGTTTTTAAAAACTCATTTAATTAAGTAAAAAAAAACATTTTAATACTGGGACTCCTTAATCTAAGATTACTTAATCACCTTAAGATTACCAGGTAAAACAATTATTTTTTCAGAAAAATATTTTGTATCATTTTCTGGATGGAGAGGTGCTTCTGCTTTAAAATGGTTTCCAATAGAATCTTTACTCTCCTCTATTTCCGCACTGAATCCAAATTGCTTTGGTTGTTTAGATGGGTATATTTCACTGGCTATAGCTTCCATATTAGCTAAAAATAAACATTACCAACAAATTTTAGAATTTAATAAAATAATAATAAAAATTCGTTGCTTCTCATATACTTAAAAACTTTTGTTTTCATCTGTGTTTCAATCACACATGGATAGGATAGGAGCACAAACCTGTGCACTACCGGTCCCAACTCCCCCCTCCCTGTTTAACTTTTTTAACAGTGGTAGGGTAGTGCATTTAATTTCGGCACTTTTCCCAATTGGACATTTTTGATTTTAGACTATATCTTTGGTAATCCTAGACGGAATACAACGTTTAATAGCTCAAATAAGAGCTAATTATATGTAGATGACAGTCGTAAGCTTTTTATTTGTTATGTTGTGATATTTTCATGTGATATTGTGTGATTTATAAAAAATAAAATTGTTACTTGGTTTTAGAACACGGGAATTTCATAATTAGGCAATTAATTGGTTTAAAAATTAAAATTTAGTCTATTTTCAGAATTTTTAGTCCCCGTGGTTCTACGTTGCGTCTGTGTTAAGCAATCGTTATAAAATAAAATCGTGTAATTTTCGGCACACATATTGCTGTAGGTAAAAACGGGTTGTATTAAGTGGTCGGGTGTTAAATTGTAGTTGTAAATAGTTAAAAGACAACGTTGAAATGTGTAGGGGTCATAGCACTGCACTTAAACTCGATTAAGGGGATACTTTTAAAAAGTGCCGAAATTAAATGCACTTTTTTCCCAAATTTTGCTCATTTTGATACCATTTGGCATTTTAGCTGTAACTTTTTGCCAGTTACACGTTGAACAACAAATAGAAGCTTAAATTAAAGAAAACTGTCTGGAGATAATGAATGATAGGTTTTAAAATTTTTGAAAATGATGATTTTTTGACTGAGAAACAATCGATTGTTTGTAAAGTGCCAAAATTAAATGCATACATTTAATTTTGGCAATTTTCCGTTTTTTTAAAAACTCATTTAATTAAGTAAAAACAACATTTTTCGTACAGTGAAAAATTTATGACGCAACGCAGTATTGTGAAAGCTTCAAAATGAGCTATCAAACATGAAAATCGGGCCATACAGTGAAAAGTTACATTGGAAAAACGAAAAAGTGCCAAAATTAAATGCACTACCCTATTTCTAAATTGGTATGGAGTGCATGGGGAAGGGGCAAGTTTTTTCAAACCAGAATAGGTGATTTTGGACTATATCTTTGGTAATCCTGGGCGGAATACGACGTTTAATAGCTCAAATGAGAGCTAATTATATGTAGATGACTGTCGTGAGTTTTTTTATTTGTTATGCTATTATATTTTTATGTGAAATTGTGTGATTTATAATAAAAAAATTGTTACTCGTTTTTAGAACATGGGCATTTCATGATTACGCAATAAATTGGTTTAAAACTTAAACTGTCCTGGTAAAATTTAGTCTATTCTCCGAATTTTTAGTCCCCGTGGTTCTACGTTGCGTCTGTGGTGAGCAATCGTTATAAAATAAAATAGTGTAATTTCGGCACTCATATGCTGCAGGTAAAAACGGATTGAATTAAGTGGTCGGTTGTTAAATTGTAGTTGTAAATAGTTAAAAGACAACGTTGAAATGTGTAGGGGTCATAGCACTGCACTTAAACTCGATTAAGAGGGTCCTTTTAAAAAGTGCCGAAATTAAATGCACTTTTTTTCCAAATTTTGCTCATTTTGACACCGTTTGGCATTTTAGCTGTAACTTTTTGCCAGTTACACGTTGAACAACAAGTAGAAGCTTAAATTAAAGAAAACTGTCTGAAGATAATGATAGGCTTTTAAATTTTTGAAAATGATGATTTTTTTACTGAGAAACAATCGATTGTTTGTAAAGTGCCGAAATTAAATGCACATATTTAATTTCGGCAATTTTCCATTTTTTTAAAAACTGATTTAATTAAGTAAAAAAAATACTTTCGTACAGTGAAGCTTTTGTGACGCAACGCAGTATCGTGAAAGCTTCAAAATGAGCTATCAAACATGAAAATCGGGCCATACAGTAAAAAGTTACATCAGAAAAACAAAAAAGTGCCGAAATTAAATGCACTACCCTACACAAAAAAAGGGAAAAAAGCCAAAAAACACATTAAATTCAAGTAAAATAGGGTTTAAAATTGTTTAAGTTTTTCTAAATAATAAGAAATGATTTATTTAGGGGCTTTTACAAAAAAACGTAGTTTCATTTAAAAGTGTTTTCTGTTTTTATCTATACTAGAAACAGAAAGGCGAGGGCCCTCCGAGCCCACCTCTTTCCACTCCGTTTTTTTTAAGCGATACTGCAAAAAAGCTGACAAAAATTTTTTTGTTTGCGGTCTTATAACTTTTGAACGCGCTGCGATCAATATGCAAATATCTCGCGTTAAGGTCCTTGTACTTTTGGCTACCTCCTGAAAAAAAAGTTTTTCAAAAATTTTGTGGAGTTAGCCCGAAAATTGCCGAAATTTATTTTATGGTCGATTTTTTTCAGCCAAATTTCTAACTTTTTACCATAATGGGACTTTACGTCTAAAATTTTTTTGGCAGATTGCCCATACTTTTCTGAGCTCAAAAATATATAATTTGTTAGGGGTAACCTACCTGGGTCGGGTACCCTGAGAGGTTAAAGTGGGTCAATTTCACGATTTTCGCTAAAAATCTTTGTATTGGGGACACCTTATGCATATTATGGCATCATGCTCAAAAACTGTTAGAGCCACAGGCCTGAGACCGGAGGGGATTTATGCGGAAATTTAAGTCCGACATTTTGGTGATAGTCTCAAAAAAATCTTGATGCCCTAAGGCACTGCAATGGCTGACCCCTACAAAAAAACTTTTGACACAGCCCCTCTACATAGGCGAGTAATATATCATTTTAAAGCTCTCGGCGTGCTGATTTCAAAAATATCAAAAATTGCTCTAAATGGTCAGGTAACCAAAATACAGACCCCTTTGTACCATACATGGGCACGGGTGGGGGGTTGGGGGGTTAACCCCCCCCAAATTCTAAGAAGTGGGGTTTAACCCCCCCCCCCCACTCAGAAGTGGGGGGGGAGAAAAAGTTAACCCCCCAATTTTGGAAAAATGAAGAAAAAAATGTCTTTAAAATGACTTCTAACTGCCTCCAAACTTAAGTTTTGAGGTCAAAATGAATGTTTTAAGCAATAAAAAGCTCAAAAATGCAATAAAAAGGGCTTTTTGACTTAAAATTAGTGTTTTTAACCTATTTTTCCTTCAAAATCGAAAAACGATATGGGTAAAATGCACTCCAGAAAAAAAACGATATGGGTATTTTGCGTTTCTCGGATTTTAACACCCCCCTAATTTGGGGTTTAACCCACCACTCTGGACCAACTTGCCCATGTATGCTTTGTACCCCCAAAATTAGTAAGGGGTGATTTTTTTGTTTTTATTATTTATAAGCCGTGTTTATATTCGTTTGAAAGCTCTATGCGTGTTGATTTCAAAAACTTTAATTTTAGACTAAAATTTTTTATGGTTACCCGGTTACATACCCCCAATTTTGAAAAATGGTAATTTTGTCATTTCTTCATTTTAAGTGACATGTTTATACTCATATGAAAGCTCTCGACGCACTGATTTTAAAAATATATGGTTTTTTTAATTTTCTTCAGTGGTTACCAATTTTTGCACCCATCAATGTACCCCCTAAAATTCTTAAGAGGTGATTTTATTATAATACCCTCATGTTTATACTCATATCAAAGCTCTCGACACGCTGATGTCAAAAAAATTATTTTAAACTCGATTTACGCAATGGTTACCATTTTTACAACCAAAATGTACCCCCAAAAATTTTTAGAGGGTCTTTTTTATATATTTATTATAATACCCTCATGTTTATACTCATATCAAAGCTTTAGACAGGCTTATCCCAAAAATAAAAATTTCAACTCGATTCACCCTATGGTTAGCATTTTTACAACCCATAATGTACCCCCAAAAATTTTAGGGGGTCTTTTTTATATAATTATTATAATACCCTTATGTATATACTCATATCAAAGCTCTCGACACGCTGATGTCAAAAAAATTATTTTCAACTCGATTTACCCAATGGTTACCATTTTACAACCAAAATGTACCCCAAAAATTTTTAGAGGGTCTTTTTTATATATTTATGATAATACCCTCATGTTTATACTCATATCAAAGCTTTAGACAAGTTTATCCCAAAAATATAGATTTGAACTCGATTTACCCAATGGTTACCATTTTTACAACCAAAATGTACCCCCAAAAATTTTTAGAGGGTCTTTTTTATTTATTTATTATAATACCCTCATGTTTATACTCATATCAAAGCTTTAGACAGGCTTATCCCAAAAATATAAATTTCAACTCGATTCACCCAATGGTTACCATTTTTACAACCCATAATGTACCCCCAAAAATTTTTAGGGGGTCTTTTTATATATTTATTATAATACCCTCATGTTTATACTCATATCAAAGCTTTAGACACGCTGATGTCAAAAATATATATTTCAGCTCAATTCACCCTATGGTTAGCATTTTTACAACCCATAATGTACCCCCAAAAAATTTAGGGGGTCTTTTTTTATATTTATTATAATACCCTTATGTTTATACTCATATCAAAGCTCTCGACACGTTGATGTCAAAAAAATATTTTCAACTCGATTTACCCAATGGTTACCGTTTTTACAGCCAAAATGTACCCCAAAAATTTTTAGAGGGTCTTTTTTATATATTTATTATATTACCCTCATGTTTATACTCATATCAAAGCTTTAGACAAGCTTATCCCAAAAATATAAATTTCAACTCGATTTACCCAATGGTTACCATTTTTACAACCCATAATATACCCCCAAAAATTTTTAGGGTTTTTTTATATACTTATTATAATACCCTCATGTTTATACATATCAAAGCATTAGAAACGCTAATCCCCAAAAATATAGAATTTCAATTTCAATTACATCTAATAGTTACCATTTTCATATAATTACTTTTTTCTGTTGTTGTGTGAGATTAAACCCATAGTATTCCTGGACAAAGGCTTTTATTATATATATATTATAAAAAATATAACAGGGGTACCCTTATGCTATAAAAAGCTTGGTAAAAAAGAGCTTATGAAAAGAGGAGTAAAACCCCAAAAATATAAATTTCAACTCGATTCACCCAAAGGTTACCATTTTTACAAACCAAAATTTACCCCCAAAAACTTTGAGGGGGTCATTATGAGTGAAAAATGGTAACCATAGATGAATCGAGTTGAAATTTATATTTTTAGATAAGTGTGTCTAAAGCTTTGATATGAGTATAAACATGAGGGTATTATAATAAAATATAAAAAAGACCCCTAAAATTTTTGGGGTACATTATGAGTTGTGAAAATGGTAACCATGAGATGAATTGAATTGAAATTTATATTTTTGGGATAAGCGTGTCTAATGCTTTGATATGAGTATAAGCATGAGGGTATTATAATAAGTATATAAAAAAAACCCTAAAAATTTTTGGGGGTACATTATGGGTTGTAAAAATGGTAATCATTGGGTAATTCGAGTTGAAATTTATATTTTTGGGATAAGCCTGTCTAAAGCTTTGATATGAGTATAAACATAAGGGTATTATAATAAATATATAAAAAAGACCCCCTAAAAACTTTTGGGGGTACATTTTGGTTGTAAAAATGGTAACCATTGGGTAAATCGAGTTGAAAATAATTTTTTGACATCAGCGTGTTAAGAGCTTAAACATGAGGGTATTATACTAAAATCACCTCTTAAGAATTTTAGGGGGTACATTGATGGGTGCAAAAATGGGTAACCACTGAAGAAAATTAAAAAAAACCATATATTTTTGAAATTAGTGCGTCGAGAGCTTTCATATGAGTATAAACATGTCACTTAAAATGAAAAAAATGACAAAATTACCATTTTTCAAAATTGGGGGTATTTGGGGGTATGTAACCATAAAAAATTTTAGTCTAAAATTAATATTTTTGAAATCAGCGCGCATAGAGTTTTCAAACGAATATAAACACAGCTTATAAATAATAAAAACAAAAAATCACCCCTTACTAATTTTGGGGTACAAAGGGGTCTGTATTTTGGTTACCCGACCATTTAGAGCAAATTTGGCGGTATTATAATAAAATCACCTCTTAAGAATTTTAGGGGGTACATTGATGGGTGCAAAAAAGGGTAACAACTGAAGAAAATTAAATCAACTATATATTTTTTAAATCAGTGCGTCGAGAGCTTTTATATGAGTATAAACATGTCACTTAAAATGAAAAAAAAATGGCAAAATTACCAATTTTCAAAAGTGGGGGTATTTGGGGGTATGTAATCGGGTAACCATAAAAAATTTTAGTTCAAAATTAATATTTTTGAAATCAGCACGCAAAGAGTTTTTAAACGAATATAAACACGGCTTATAAATAATAAAAACAAAAAAATCACCCCTTACTAATTTTGGGGGTATAAAGAGGTCTGTATTTTAGTTACCCGACCGTTTAGAGCAATTTTTTTTATATTTTTGAAATCAGCACGCCGAGAGCTTTAAAATGATATATTACTCGCCTATGTAGAGGGGCTGTGTCAAAACTTTTTTTAGGGGTCAGCCTTAGGTCAGTGCCTTAGGGCATCAAGATTTTTTTTGAGACTATCACCAAAATGTCGGACTTAAATTTCCGCACAAATCCCCCCGGTCTCAGGCCTGTGGCTCTAACAGTTTTTGAGCATGATGCCAAAATATGCATAAGGTGTCCTCCACACAAAGATTTTTAGCAAAAATCGTGAAATTGACCCCCTTTAACGCTTTAACCTCTTGGGGTACCCGACCTAGGTAAGTTACCCCTAACCATAGGTGGGCAGGGGGGGTTGGAGGGGGTTATACCCCCCCAAAATTTCGGATTTTGCTGACACCCCCCCCCCCTTAAATTTGGGGTAGTCGGGGACACCCCCCCCCCCAAATTCGCCTCCCAAAGAAAAATTTTTAAGTGTTATAAAAGGACTAAAAAATTTTTCCGCGCTTCGCGCGGAGTGTTTATTACCTTATTTCCCCGTTAGTTACCTTTTATTACCTTTAAATTCCCCCGCTACGCGGGCAGTTTAAATTTCCCCTCTACGCGGGCAGTTTAAATTGGCAATTTATCTTAGTTTTTCAATTGCAAATCGATTATCCCATTCAGTAGTTAAGGCATACATGTTTAATAAAACTACTATAAACACTATTATCCTTTTTTTAACGTTTTAAACACATGTTATAAATGTATAGTATAGCTATAAAAAACCTTAAATTTTGTAATTAGTATCATTTGGAATTAAAATTTCTAGCGTATTTTAGCGCCTCAAATTATAAATTTTCTCCTCCGGGGGGCATTGTTCCCCCCGAACCCCCCTGACTGAATTTTTAAGATCACAGAAAATTATGTAGAAATTAGGTAAAAAAACAAAAGCAAAATGTATGTTCACGCGATCACCAGGAGACGATTTTTAAGCCGTTTTTAGTATATATTTTAAAAAATTTTCGCCTCCGGCGGCTGGGGGGACACCCCCCAGACCCCCCGGCCGACGCTTCGCGTCGGCTGGCGCCGCTACGCGGCGCAGGCGGCGGCGCTTCGCGCCGCGTTGACAACACTTTTTCTTCCCCCCCCACCGACCGACGCCCCTGAAATGAAATCCTGACTGCGCCATTGCACATTATTATTAAAAGAATTAAAAAAATAAAATTTATAAGTTGCAATAAGGTCTTATTTTAATCTTACACAGTTTTAAAGCATTTATAAGCTTGGTTTACGTTTTTTTACGCGTTTTAAGCTCATTTTAAGGCAGCGCGGAAATATTGGGTACACCCCCCCTCAAAATTTGGGTCTTGCTGGACACCCCCCCTAAAATTTGACCCCCCCCCCCCTATACCCCCCCCCCCCCAAAATCCGAGAGGCTGCCCACCTATGCCCCCCAAAAAATATTTATTTTTTGTTGATAATATTATTTTTTTATTTTTAAATAATATTTTAAAAAAAAGAGATATATGTGTGAAAAAAAAATCGTCCATATTTTTAGGTTTTTTTGGGCTATCTCCCATATTTTTTAAAAATTTTTTTTTCTGGAGGAGGTAGCCAAAAGTACAAGGACCTTAACGCGGTGTATTTGCATATTGATCGCGGCGCGTTCAAAAATAAAAGACCCCAAAAAAAAAAATTTTTTTGTTTTTTTTCGTATATTTTAAAAAAAAAAAAGAAGAGTAAGTTTTTTTACCACCCCCACCTATTATTATAAAGGTGGTGGTGCTTCTTTTTTTTTCTCTGGATGTTTTTTCTCCTACAGTATATTCTTCTCTCCTATTTTTTCTCTTATGTTTTTTTCTTTTTTTTCTCAAAGTGGATTCATGCGTAAATGTTTTATTGCAATCGCTACATGCGAATAATCTTTCCCCAGTATGAATAGGTTGATGATTTTTTAAATTCCTTCGTGTGGAAAAGTTTTTGCCGCAAATATCACACCGGAATAGTTTCAATAGTTTCTCACCAGTGTGAACGCGATAGTGCCGTGTTAAATCAGACTGATTTGAAAACTTCATACTGCAAATATCGCACCTGTATGGTTTCTCACCAGTGTGAACGCGATAGTGCCGTTTTAAACTAGACTGATTTGAAAACTTCATACCGCAAATATCGCACCTGTATGGTTTCTCACCAGTGTGAACGCGATAGTGCCGTGTTAAACTAGTCTGATTTGAGGACTTCATACCGCAAATATTGCACTCGTATGGTTTTTCACCAGTGTGAATCCGTTGATGATTTATTAACGGTTGTCTATTGGTAAACTTTCGGTTGCAAACTATGCAAACAAACGGTTTTTCACCAGTATGAGACCGCCGATGATTTATCATTGCAAATTTTTGTGTAAACCTTTTCCCACAAATGTCGCAAGCAAACGGTTTTTCACCAGTGTGAATACGTCTATGGTTTTTTAAGTTCCACTTATCTGTAAATAATTTGCCACAAAACTCGCAGATATTAATACTTTTGTTTTTTTTAAGAATTTTTTTAGTTTTTTTCTTTGGCAATTCTAAAATTGATTTTTTGGGTGACCGATTTTTACACATTTTCAAATTAGAATTGAATGCTTCAGGTTTGGGATGTTTTTTATTAAAATGATTATTTAATACAGTTTGTGGTGGAATTTGATTATTTATATTTTCTTCTGAAAAATCTTCTATATTATTTTTGGCATGGAGAGTTGCTTCAGCTTGGATATGGTTTTCAATAAAACCATTGCTTTCAATTATCTCTTCACTGAATTCACCTTTTGAAACTATGTGTATAAAATCGTGTGGTTGGTTAGCTGAATATATGTCACTGGTTAGAGTTTCCATATTAGCTAAAATATATTAACAAACTGTAAAAATCAATACAATACTTTAGATGTCAAATAAAAATTTCAATGTTCATATATTTTAAACTTTCACTTGAAACTGCATTTAAACCAAAATAGGGTAGTGCATTTAATTTTGGCAGTTTTTCGTTTTTCCAATGTAACTTTTCACTGTATGGCCCGATTTTCATGTTTGATAGCTCATTTTGAAGCTTTCACGATACTGCGTTGCGTCACAAAAATTTCACTGTACGAAAGTATTTTTTTTACTTAATTAAATCAGTTTTTAAAAAAATGGAAAATTGCCGAAATTAGAATATGTGCATTTAATTTCGGCACTTTACAAAAGATCGATTGTTCTTCAATCAAAAAATCATCATTTTCAAAAATTTATGGTTTTTTTAATTTTCTTCAGTGGTTACCCATTTTTGCACCCATCAATGTACCCCCTAAAATTCTTAAGAGGTGATTTTAGTATAATACCCTTTCATGCATAAATATTTAATTAATTTATTAAAATGTTTTATTGAAAACGTTACTTTACTATACTAAAAGTAACTATAAAACTTTAAAATAAAAACTTAATTATATTTAAATATTTTACATGTGTGTTATATTTTTAAGATCCCTGATAATGATCTGTTTAAGTGATCGAAACGTTGGAATAAAGCTGTTTTAAAAATTAAAAATTTTGCCGTTGCACCATATCTAAAGCATACACTTCTTAAAATTAAAAAAAAAACACCACAAAGGAATTTGCAACAAAAATAGCATTTTAGTAAGTGTTATAATGCTTATTAATTAATTGCTTATCAAAGTAACGTAAGGAATAATTTGCATTATGGTTTGGTTGAAACGTGCGTTCCCAACTGTTAAAGCACCTTAATCTTCTAGTTGGAACACCGCACAAAAACTTTTAAACGTACTATTACTAAAATAAACATCATACGGAACGACCAATCAGCTGCGTGCCAATTATGCTTATGCAAATTATTCAATACTGAAATAAACATCATACGCTACGACCAATCAGCTGCGTGCCAATTATGCTTATGCAAATTATTTAATACTGAAATAAACATCATACGCTACGACCAATCAGCTGCGTGCCAATTATGCTTATGCAAATTATTTAATACTGAAATAAACATCATACGCTACGACCAATCAGCTGCGTGCCAATTATGCTTATGCAAATTATTTAATACTGAAATAAACATCATACGCTACGACCAATCAGCTGCGTGCCAATTATGCTTATGCACATTATTTAATACTGAAATAAACATCATACGCTACGACCAATCAGCTGCGTGCCAATTATGCTTATGCAAATTATTTAATACTGAAACAAACATCATACGGAACGACCAATCAGCTGCGTGCCAATTATGCTTATGCAAATTATTTAATACTGAAATAAACATCATACGGAACGACCAATCAGCTGCGTGCCAATTACGCTTATGCAAATTATTTAATACTGAAATAAACATCATACGGAACTACCAATCAGCTGCGTGCCAATTATGCTTATGCAAATTATTTAATACTGAAATAAACATCATACGGAACGACCAGTCAGCTGCGTGCCAACCATGCTTATGCAAATTATTTAATACTGAAATAAACATCATACGGAACGACCAATCAGCTGCGTGCCAACTATGCTTATGCAAATTATTTAATACTGAAATAAACATCATACGGAACGACCAATCAGCTGCGTGCCAATTATGCTTATGCAAATTATTTAATACTGAAATAAACATCATACAGAACGACCAATCAGCTGCGTGCCAACTATGCTTATGCAAATTATTTAATATTGAAATAAACATCATAAGGAACGACCAATCAGCTGCGTGCCAACTATGCTTATGCAAATTATTTAATATTGAAATAAACATCATAAGGAACGACCAATCAGCTGCGTGCCAACTATGCTTATGCAAATTATTTAATACTGAAATAAACATCATACGGAACGACCAGTCAGCTGCGTGACAACCACGCTTATAATTGCGGTGCGGAGTCAACACTTTTTGCCATCGATTTTGATAATTTTTTGTGAAAACATTACCCTCGCTCCCAATAGCTCACAAACATTTTTCAACAAAATATCTCAAGTGGTTCAGGAGTTATGATCCCCCGCGCCCCCAAAACAAATTCCGTTTTCGACATTTCTGTGCGTGACAGATTGCTCACTGGTATAACGATTTACGTTACAAATTATGCACTCAAAGAGAGCGGCTATTTTTTACTTTAATCTGATACCTTGATCGTTAAGATTGGTGCAGTATTTATCGAAATATTGCGTTTCCCGTACAAAAAAACCCGCAACTTTTTCGTTAAAAACACCAAACGACGGCAGTGATTTTGTGAATTTTGCCCAACCTTTCTTTCCTTCACTTTGTGTTTTAGTGAATAAATCGAGGGTTTTTTGTACGAAAAACGTAATATCTCGACAAATAGTGCACTAATCTTAACGATCAAGGTATCATTAAAGAAGAAAGTAGCCGCTTTTGTTGTATACATAATTGGTAACTTAAATCGTTATACTTATTAAGCAATCTTTCACGTACAGAATTTTCAAAAAACACCATTTTTGTGGGGTCATCCATAAATAAGCATAGGGGGCAGGGGCGTAGCCAGGATTTCGGAAAGGGGGGGTTCTACTCAATACAAATTTTTCGAAAGGGGGGATTGGGGGGTTGTACTTTAAAATTTCAAAATACCGTAGAAAAGACATTAAAAAAGGTAAAAAATTTTTGTGCTTAGCGCTAAGTGCTTCTTTTTGCTGTTATTTGCATTGTTTTTTAAGTTAAACTTGAATAATTTTAGGTTTAAAAAGGTATAATATATAAAATCGTGCAACAACACAAAAAAAATTTTCAAAAATTGTCTTTGAAATTATTTAGAAACATCACTTAAAAATTGTAAAAGGGATATAAATGTCGAGCGCCGAGCGAAGCGCCCAAAAAAAGGCGGGGGGTTTACTACAACCCCCATAACTCCCCCTGGCTACGCCCTTGATAGGGGGGTACAATGGGGTCCACCCATAGGTGAGAAAGGTGGGGGGGCAGGGTGGGGTCCCGTCCACGGTCCACCCCCCCCCTAGCCTTGAAATTTTGGGACCCACTCCCTAGACAAAAATCCAGGGCTCCCCCCTCCCCCAAATTTCCAAATTTTTTACCGCTGACCCCGCTCTAGGATTCAAAAACTATTCCCCCTTCCTCCCCCCTCAAGAAAATTTTAGCTACAATTTGGGTATGACTTTAGGTCAAAATTTACTGTCACAAACACGGTTTTGTAGTAAAAAACAATACTTTTGTACTCTTTTAATAACCTATTTTAGTATATAAAAATCTATATTAGTGCTAAAAAATATAATAAATGATTTAATGTGACCTTGTTTGGAAACCGGACCCCCTCTGACCCTCCCTCTGGATTTCAAACTAGTCTACCCCGGGTCGACCCCCCCCCCTAAAAATCTTAGGGGGCCTCGTACCACCCCTTCCATCTTAATTTTTGCTTTGTGTTTAAACTGC
>JASAMX010034711.1:0-18463 GCA_030248175.1 Microlaimidae sp. YZB2_3 | reverse complement strand
TGTGGTTGCTCTTCGTTCATTTACATATGCTAATTCTCAGATTTTGCGGTTTAGAAGTAATATGTAATATTTTGCGGTTTAGAAGTAATAATAGATCTTTCTAAAAAATTTTGGACGATTTATTTTATAATTAGGGTTTTATTTAAAGGATACCATATAAAAGCCATAATGGTAAATTTTTTTAGATCCATTCAATAAATTTAAAAAAACAAATTTGGAAAAATTGAAAAATTTTTAAATAGGTCATGCATTTGAGCTCAGCAAGTATCAAATGGTTTTGCAAGTTCGTTTTTTTTCTTTCGAATGAAAGGATCTTTTTTCTTGATTTAAATTCCGCATTTTTAGTGGCATAAAAAGTAGTCATCATGCATCGCACAGACACGAAGCGGAATCTTCTAGTTGCTCTATTCTAATAAGTATCCGTAAACTTGGTTAAAAGTTTCAATTCATATTTTTCTTGTTATTAGTTGACGCTCATATTTTAAAATTAATGTTTGTTACTTAATATCTTTTGTTTTTAAGGCTAAAAGTTGGGTTCAAAGGAAATCAAAAAACTTCTGTGATTTTCGTAAAATATAAATTTTTATGTATTTCTACTTATAGATTAATTGACCTTCTTTATTTATTGATTACAAATAATGATTTAGAATATAAAGAGAAGGAAACTTTTATTCTTACAATAACGGTAAAATTAGAACATTATAATTTTTTTTAAATTTAAAATTTACTAACAAATTTGGCACATCCTTTCACTTTTTGTCCTTAACTTAGTTTTTACGCAAGAATGGTAAGTGTTGGTCACCACGAGACTAAAGAATTTATTCCAAAACTCAGTTTTTTGACATTATGTGACTTCATGATTTCTTTTACAATGAAATAATCCTACGCACGTCGCGCTTACCCAGACACATAATACACACTCACGCACGCACGCATAATTGCACACACGAACACATCTACGCCCGCACACATGCACGCACACATGCACGCAAGCACGCACGCACGAACGCACACACCTACACTATCACGCACCCAAGCAGTACGCACAAACACACAAAACATACATACACACAAACACAGACATTAGGAGGCTGTATTCTTTTTCAGTACTGCTTCCTACTTGACTCCATTACTAATTTTTGTCTTGAACCCAATAACACCTACCTGACTGTTATTTATTTGTGAGGAACTTTGACGAATTATTAAAAGTCATGTAAAGCTTTTCCCTAAACTTTATCAAGTCATGTTAATTTTTTGCGCATATTTTATAAAATGAGCGTGTCAGTTTTCTGATTTTTTTTGTTATTTTAACAAAGTAAAATTCAATTTAATTCAATATTTTTATTTTTTATTGAAAAATATGTAACCTCAAACCCAAAAGTGGTTTTTAAAAAATACTTCAAACTTTACATTTTGACCATTTTCTTCAAGCTTATGATTTATTAGAATTAATAACTGAACCTAAAGTATTAAAAACTGTATATTGACTTATTATGTTATTTATTAATTTTTTGTTTGTTGCTTTCCGTTCAGTTACGTATTGCTCATTACAGTTTTTACATAAACATTCAGTTTTGTTTTTGTGTCGTTTACAAAAACCAAAAAGTTTCAAAACAAATAATATATAAGTGTAACTATAGATAGGTTAGTAAAATGTAAAATTTTAACTATAATATATACATAGTTTTTTTTAAGATTAGCAAGCAATACATTTTATATTATTTATATCTGTAACAAATAAAACACGTAACCCAAGAGAGTATCCGCTGTTTGTACAGAAATGAGAAGTGTATAATGTTATTCGAATCTTTTTTCCAATTTTTGCAGAGAAATTTGCACATATGTGACGATGCGACCACACTACAAATATTTACCATTTCTGCTATGTTCTATTTGTGGGCTACAATTTCTAACATAGTACATATCAGTTTTTAACACTAAATAATATCAACAGTCCTGTATCACACACAAAAAAGTCGCATCGCAAAAACAAAAACAACAAATTATTGCTTGCACAATAGTGAAAGCACAAAAAATCCGGAACCCGTTTCATAAAAAATTTTGATCAAAAATTAAATATAGAGCCGGAAATTCTCTTAGGATTTTTATTCTTGTGTGTATATATAAACAAATTATTTCACACATGGATGACTATAATATGTTTTTAAAGGTTATAAAAAAAGAAAAAAAACTAAATAATATAAATTTATTTATTTACCTCAACAAACTTTGAGTTTATTGTGAGAAATAAAAATTTAGTTTTAATTATTATACATCATGTATATAATGTAAAACACGTACATAACAAGCTAAAGACCTGTTTAGAACACAATAACACTTTTGACAAACGCGTATTAATCATCGTGGGTGGTTGGCATGGCATTTTCTCATTTGAAGATAAATGGTATAAGATCGACTTTACTTAAAAAAACCGATTGACAAAAAGATCATTTGTCTTTAATCAAACATATTTCATTGTTCGAAAAAGCTCGCCCACCCGAACGAACATTGCTACAACTGATTAGATGAACCGAAGCAATTTCGCCTTATCTAAGTTTAGCCCAATGAGCCGAAAGCGCTTACTCCGCTGGGTGGCTATGGGGTATGCATCATGACCAACCGCCGGCGCCCCCTGCATTCCGGCCCGCTTTAAAAGAGACGCGTCTAGGAATTAACGGAAAGGCGATATGTTTTCCACATGCGATAAACAAAGACAATGGTGGTCTAATTTGACACCATCAGTGGTAGTAGTTGCGGCAACCTCCCCAGGATGGCTGACCGGAGCGCCCTCCTCTCCCTCTTCTTACGCAATATTATGTATTCAATCCCGGCCAGAAGCCAAATGGAAGCCAAACCAAAACACAGAAAGCGTTGGGAGCGGCTTAACGTCAATTTATTTTTCAACCGTACGTCGCCCTTCCCAGCGTCAGTGACAGTTTCCAAATTTAAATCCTACACTTTAAACCACGAAAAAATAATGCCAAGCCAGGCATAGAACCAGCCCTCGAGGTTATATAGTCCACAGAATGGACAGAAAGGTTTGGGTTTAAACTGGCGGTCAAGTGCCCTCGTGTCTCGGCCTTTCGGGTTTAGTAAGACTAAGACGGGTACCCAAACAACTAGCAGATGGCACCTTGGGTAGTGTGGTAATCTACTCTTGGATCATAAGGCGTTGAGGGGGTTAAAATTCCGATATATAATATCACCGTTTTCAATAACCAGACTTCAAGGAAAATAATTCCTTTCAGTCAAATTATGTTAATCTACCAGCTTAGTGTTTGGCCGTCCGAGAAACGTTGGTTGGTCAGCTGACTGGACTGACTAGTTTAAGTTATAAAAATAGCTATTGCTATACCACAACCAAGTTAAGGAAGAAGCTCAAGCTTAGACTTAATTTAACAAGCAGTTATTATTATAACTAATATGCAATATGGAAGGAATTCTACAGTACGGGGATTATTTTAAAAACCAAAACCACAAGTTCATGTATAAATGAGTCATATGTCTCGGAGATAAAGGGGGATGGGAACGGGAAGTGTACGAACCAATGCCTTTTTTGAACACCGACTTGTGCAGCATATAGGGAGCATCATGGACGGGCTGCTATTATACGTATATAAACGGTATACCCGTTCGTCAAAAAATATAGTAAAGTGCTGACGGCATTTCACATCCAATTCCATGCCAGAGACGTGCCGCTCCACAATTTTTAGAGGTACACATTGTACTATACTATTCAATGCGGAAGGCTGCCTACCTATGCTATGCAGAATGCAGGTTTGTTATGTTTCAAACCAACAACAGTTATAAACTTATAAAGCAAAGCATAGGTTTTTTACATGGGTGAGCGATAATGAGTGAGTGATAAAATTATAATGTTCAGCAGAGAGCAAATGTTAGAGTATTGATTTCTTTTTGCGCTGTGTTAAACAGAAAACAACGGAAACCATTACGCATTAGCTGTTATAGGTAAAGCGACCAAACATTTTGCTCGGAATCATATCCTGTTTTTGAAATATCTTAATTAGATTTTTAATAAACAACCAACCCTAGTATTTTTAAAATAGGTATTCGCATTATATACTTATTAAGATTAATTGAAAATGGTAATCTAATATGACTTAAGCTGGATAAGCTGTCGTTATGGTCAGGTTCTCAAATATATACCAAAGTGAAATGTTAGAAGAGAGGGCAAACCAGAAGGTAAATCCAATTTATATATAATTGAGTTGTTTTTAGTCTGCCACTGTGTGTTTTAAATTTTAGAGACTGCTTGTTCTCGACAAATGATGTACGAAATTAGTTGAAATTTAATATTAATATAACAAACTTATACCTCGACCTTAGACCGAATGACGGAAATATCTATTATTAATTTTTTAGTTTCGTCCTATAAAATAATTAAAAGTTTTTTCTTGCCAACACCAAAAGCCAAACGGAAAATATTGTTATTTTTATATTGCTTTGAATTTAAAAAAAAATAATAATAAAAACAAAAGAAACAAAAAAGCAGGAATATAGCATCAAACCAATTTATAATAATCGTAAATGAATTAGAATATAGATGAATGAATGAAACAAAAAAAAGACTTAGACAGATAGGGAATTTCCAGACCGTGCACAGGTCTGTACATTAAGTAGGCAAGATTTATGATTTAAACACTTTTTGATGTTAACAATAAAATAATATTTTAATTATATATAAAACACTATCGAAAAAATAGCACAAGAAGTTTAAAAAAATACTCTGCCTTGCCTCACGCTCTAAAAAAATCCCGTTAATAGCAAAAATAAACATCATCAATTTTTTTTTCTTTTCTTTCTTGTTTTTAAGACCTAAGTTTTTTATCAATATAAATAACAACAACAACAACGATTAATGCATATGATATCGGTTCTCCTTCAAAAGATTAATTACATTTTCTTTAAAAATAGCGGACCTTCAAGATATACGCACAAAAATATTGAATGTTTACCACATTTGTATTTGCTGTATAGATGTTATAAAACTTTAACAATTGTACAATGAGCTCGGTTTTGAGGGGAGCGCCTCAGAAAAAAATCGAAAAGGCTTTTTAAAAAGATTGTTTGTTGCAAAAAACAGATAGAAAAAAACAAATTAAATTGGAAAGAATATATGCAAAAACCTCGGAAAACCCAATTTTAGTGTATCCAGAATCCAGTATTCTATTTCGGAAACAAATTATTACCAGCTCCCTACCGTAGGTTTCTAATATATTTTCGGAAATTCCAGAATGGGAAAATGATTAATTTAAAAAAGAGCGTTCCCTGCCTGCAAGGCATCAAATTTTGATATCAAGAGTTCCTTGTACATTTAAGACAACAACTAAATTTGGTAAATACTGTAATGCAGCATATAACTGTTGATGTTCTTCGTATCCCAGAGGCATACTTGGTAAGCTGGGACAAATCCTTTTTTTTCACGATTATCTCAAAACATTAAAAATAGGTGTAAAAACGCGATTAAAATAACGTAGAATGAAAATAGCAGGGACGTACCGAGGTTTTCTTTTTGAGGGGAGGGGGAAGGCGGAACTCAGTAAAAAAATCTTAAGGGTCACCTTACTCCCTTCGCGAAATTTCGGGGTGGGTTTTTTTTGAAAAGGTTAAAGCAGGATAAACGTAATTAAATACAATACACTGTAATACACTGTTTAAGTAATACACTGTTTTGGCATAAAAACGTATTAATAGTAAACACGATAAAAATCTGGGTTTTTTTGGGGGGGAAGTGGGGAGGGCGACCAGGAGGAAAGACGTGGGAGGCAAACATTAAATTTTTGACCAAAGCGTGCGCTTGAAAACTTTTCCGTGTATAATCCAATCAGCCGGAAATCAGAAGCCTGGCCTGACACCAACCAACTTCTGGCAAATAACTGCAAATAAAAAAAAAAACGGACTACGGTTTTAACTATAGGTGGGCAGCCTCTCGGATTTTGGGGTGGGTATACCCGACCCCCGAAATTTGGGAGAGTGTCCCGAAAACTTTTTTTGGGGTATACCTCAAATACCCCATTTTTAGCGTTTTTAGAACTGGGATGGGACCCCCCAAATTGTAGGGGAAGGGGTGTCCGGGGTACCCCCAAATTTTAGGGGGGGGGGGTGTCGGCTATAATCGGGATTTTGGGGGTATAACCCCCCAACCCCCTCCCCCTGCCCACCTACAGAGCTGTGCACGGTCTGGAAATGCCCCCCCCGTTTTATTGGAGGATTCCCCCCCCCCGCCAAAAAATGAAAAAGTACCCTAAAATTATGACGCCATTTTTGACCTATGATGACGCCATCATCGCAATTTTTTTGCAGTTTTTAGCCTATTATGTATTTTAAGACATTTCAGACCTTTTTTACCTTATTTTCGCTTTTTTTGTCCCTTTTTTCTCTTTTCCCTTCTTTTTTTTCTCTTTTTTCTCCTTTTTTTCTTTTTTCCCTGCTTGCCCCCCGTTTTATTGCCCCCCGTTTCTAAAAAGTTGCCCCCCCCCGTTTAAACCCCGGGGGCAGTGCACAGGTCTGCACCTATGGTTTTAACTACAATTACTATTAGGTACGTATAAAATTTCTATTCTAACCTAATTTTTAATAAATATCAGCATTTTCAACTTTTAAGTATGTTTTTAAACTTATATATATATATATATATATATATATATATATATATATATATATATAATATATATATATATATCTAAAAAACTCTAGACCACTGTGTTTCAAAAATGAAAATTAGTCACAAGAAACTTGGGTCTTACTTTAGATAGGCGGTGACACATAAAGTAAAGCAGGATATCCGTTCGTGTCTAATCGGCTTAATAACGGACAAAGACCCTGCACAAGTTGTCCCACATAGTTGCATATTGCATTTGCAACGGTTAAAATGAACTTACCAACTAAGATATTTGTATACCTTTTCTTTAAGGTGGTAAAAGCTGAAGTCATTAATCAATCAGCGGCATTATAAGCCGCTATTAGTTTTGAAACCGGGCATAACTGTTTTCAGTCAAACGAACAGCCTTCGAAATCAATGCTACTCGTAAGTGAAATCCCAGTAATTTCCTACAAAGCCGAAAACATATTTCCGCGCGGGAGTAAATGCCATAAAAGAGGATTTGACTCAAAACTGCACCTCAAACACTCAGCTCTGTTGTGTACAAAAACTTTTTGAGAGAACGCGCCCAATAACCATTACTTCGCCTGACACCAGTCACATCGGCTAGTTCGTTTGAAAGTGCTAGCAAATAATTAAACAAAACCCCACCCCCCATTTCTCTCCCATTCTCAACACAAAGTCATCATATTATTCCCCTTCTTATCAAACACTAATTATCTTTTTCCTCAAAAGCCATATTTTTTCTTTAATTATTATAACCATTTTTTAATAAAAATCTCTAAACATAATGCCTATGAGAAGAGGGGGGTCCTGTCTCTCCCCAAGATACCCATTTTTGGCGTTCTCCCTCATCCCTCCCTCTACTAAGTTCAAAAAATCTTGTCTTTCATAAATACCAAATAAAATAATAACTTCTCCAACTATCATCTTTTTCCTACTTTTACCATTTAACTTTTTTTTGAATGTATATATAAGTTTTTTTCGTTATGCTAATTCTTCTCGAAATAAAAAAAATAGGTACCTAGTAGTGTTTTTGTTTTGGCTTTCATAATAATGGTTTCTCTTCTTAGCTAGCCTAGCTGGTAGTTATTGCTGGAGTGGAGTAGAGGCATGAATTGGCCATTGATTCTCTGCGGATTCCTTTTTTGTTTACCTGTCGACTGGTAGTGCCTTTCGTTTGCTGTTTTAAATTCGGTTCTTTGTGGCCAATAATAACCGATTCACTTCTTGTAAATATTAGTTCTGCACCACGCACCCTAGAATTCCACCATGAGAGTTGGCCACCAGGGTCGTTTCGTTTCATTTGTCTGCTTAGTTAAACTATTCACTTGCAGCAAATAATAATTCTCCGCCGCGTTACACTAGACTTCCATAAAAGTTATTTGCTATGGTTATGGTTTGTCTGGCTTATTTAAAAATAGTTATTTTGTTGATGAAAAATAAACTGTACAAAGTTTAGGAATTATATAAGCAAAGAATTTAAGTAACTTCTACACTTGCAAGAATGGTATTATTAATTGTGTCATTTTCAAACTGTAAAGATAGGTACTATAATATATGTGTAGTTACTACACGAGACAATCAACACCTTTGGCCATTTCGGTAGGCGTATGGTATGCCATATTGCATACTGGAGCGTGCATGATGTGGGATACTGATTGACAAGGTCTTTTCTCTCCCCCGGTGTGTCCATTGCTATTTTTACATTACCCCCGATTTTCGCCACCTAACCTTGACACATCCCGCATCAGAGTGAGGGAACGTCACGTCAATGTGTCGCTTTCAAATATTGCCAGCGATTCACCACCGTTCTTTAGATTTCTCCTTTTTCCCACCGCCCACATTTATATGTGTTAGTTTTTATATTGGGTTTCTTTAATTTATTTTTTAAGACGAACATTTTTTTTAATGGTGGATTTTTTTTGTTCAATTATTTGCTAGCACTTTCAAACGAACTAGCCGATGTGACTGGTGTCAGGCGAAGTAATGGTTATTGGGCGCGTTCTCTCAAAAAGTTTTTGTACACAACAGAGCTGAGTGTTTGAGGTGCAGTTTTGAGTCAAATCCTCTTTTATGGCATTTACTCCCGCGCGGAAATATGTTTTCGGCTTTGTAGGAAATTACTGGGATTTCACTTACGAGTAGCATTGATTTCGAAGGCCATTCGTTTGACTGAAAAAAGTTATGCCCGGTTTCAAAACTAATAGCGGGTTATGATGCCGCTGCGTGATAATGACTTCAGCTTTTACCACCTTAAAGAAAAGGTATACAAATATCTTAGTTGTTAAGTTCATTTTAACCGTTGCAAATGCAATATGCAACTATGTGGGACAACTTGTGCAGGGTCTTTGTCCGTTATTCAGCCGATTAGACACGAACGGATATCCTGCTTTACTTTATGTGTCACCGCCTATCTAAAGTAAGACCCAAGTTTCTTGTGACTAATTTTCATTTTTGAAACACAGTGGTATTGCGTGATTGCGATATATATATATATATAAGTAAGTTTAAAAACATACTTGAAAGTTGAAAATGCTGATATTTATTAAAAATTAGGTTAGAATAGAAATTTTATACGTACCTAATAGTAATTGTAGTTAAAACCATAGATGCAGACCTGTGCACTGCCCCCGGGGTTTAAACGGGGGGGGCCGGGCGGGGGGAACTTTTTAGAAAACGGGGGGCAGTGAAAACGGGGGGCAAGCAGGGAAAAAAGAAAAAAGGAGAAAAAGAGAAAAAAGAAGGGAAAAGAGAAAAAAGGGACAAAAAAAGCAAAAATAAGGTAAAAAAGGTTAAATGTCTTAAAATACATAATAGGCTAAAAAACTGCAAAAAAAATTCAGATGATGGCGTCATCATAGGTCAAAATCGGCGTCATAATTTTAGGGTACTTTTTCATTTTTTGGCGGGGGGGGGAAATCCTCCAATCAAACGGGGGGGCATTTCCAAACCGTGCACAGCTCTGTAGGTGGGCAGGGGGAGGGGGTTGGGGGTTATACCCCCAAAATCCCGATTATAGCCGACACCCCCCTAAAATTTGGGGGTACCTCAGACACCCCTTCCCCTTAAATTTGGGAGCTAGTACTAAAAACGCTAAAAATGGGATATTTGAAATATACCCCTAAAAAAATTTGGGACACTCCCCCCAAATTTCGGGGGTCGGCTATACCCACCCCAAAATCCGAGAGGCTGCCCACCTATAGTTAAAACCGTAGTCCGTTTCTTTTCCATTTGCAGTGTTATTTGCCAGAAATTGGTTGGTGTCAGGCCAGGCTTCTGATTTCCGGCTGATTGGATTATACACGGAAAAGTTTTCAAGCGCACGCTTTGGTCAAAAGTTTAATGTTTGCCTCCCCCCTTTTTCCTCATGCTCGCCCTCCCCCCTTCCCCCAAAAAAACCCAGATTTTTATCGTGTTTAATATTAATACGTTTTTATGCCAAAACAGTGTATTACATAGCTTTAATTACGTTTATCCTGCTTTAACCTTTTCAAAAAAAACCCACCCCGAAATTTCGGGAAGGGAGTAAGGTGACCCTTAAGATTTTTTTTACTGAGTTCCGCCTTCCCCCCTCCCCTCAAAAAAGAAAAGCTCGTTACGTCCCTGCTACTTTCATTCTACGTTATTTTAATCGCGTTTTTACACCTATTTTTAATGTTTTGAGATAATCGTGGAAAAAAAGGATTTGTCCCAGCTTACCATTACCAAGTATGCCTTTGGGATACGAAGAACATCAACAGTTATATACTGCATTACAGTATTTACCAAATTTAGTTTTTGTCTTAAATGTACAAGGAACTCTTGATATCAAAATTTGATGCCTTGCAGGCAGGGAACGCTCTTTTTTAAATTAATCATTTTCCCATTCTGGAATTTCCGAAAATATATTAGAAACCTACGGTAGGGAGCTGGTAATAATTTGTTTCCGAAATAGAATACTGGATTCTGGATACACTAAAATTGGGTTTTCGGAGGTTTTTGCATATATTCTTTCCAATTTAATTTGTTTTTTTCTATCTGTTTTTTGCAACAAACAATCTTTTTAAAAAGCCTTTTCGATTTTTTTCTGAGAGCTCCCCCTCAAAACCGAGCTCATTGTACAATTGTTAAAGTTTTATAACATCTATACAGCAAATACAAATGTGGTAAACATTCAATATTTTTGTGCGTATATCTTGAAGGTCCGCTATTTTTAAAGAAAATGTAATTAATCTTTTGGAGGAGAACCGATATCATATGCATTAATCGTTGTTGTTGTTGTTATTTATGATAAAAAACTTAGGTCTGAAAAACAAGAAAGAAAAGAAAAAAAAATTGATGATGTTTATTTTTGCTATTAACGGGATTTTTTTTAGAGCGTGAGGTAAGGCAGAGTATTTTTTTAAACTTCTTGTGCTATTTTTTTCGATAGTGTTTTATATATAATTAAAATATTATTTTATTGTTAACATCAAAAAGTGTTTAAATCATAAATCTTGCCTACTTAATGTACAGACCTGTGCACGGTCTGGAAATTCCCTATCTGTCTAAGTCTTTTTTGTTTCATTCATTCATCTATATTCTAATTCATTTACGATTATTATAAATTGATTTGATGCTATATTCCTGCTTTTTTGTTTCTTTTGTTTTTATTATTATTTTTTTTAAATTCAAAGCAATATAAAAATAACAATATTTTCCGTTTGGCTTTTGGTGTTGGCAAGAAAAAACTTTTAATTATTTTATAGGACGAAACTAAAAAATTAATAATAGATATTTCCGTCATTCGGTCTAAGGTCAAGGTATAAGTTTGTTATATTAATATTAAATTTCAACTAATTTCGTACATCATTTGTCGAGAACAAGCAGTCTCTAAAATTTAAAACACACAGTGGCAGACTAAAAACAACTCAATTATATATAAATTGGATTTACCTTCTGGTTTGCCCTCTCTTCTAACATTTCACTTTGGTATATATTCGAGAACCTGACCATAACGACAGCTTATCCAGCTTAAGTCATATTAGATTACCATTTTCAATTAATCTTAATAAGTATATAATGCGAATACCTATTTTAAAAATACTAGGGTTGGTTGTTTATTAAAAATCTAATTAAGATATTTCAAAAACAGGATATGATTCCGAGCAAAATGTTTGGTCGCGTTACCTATAACAGCTAATGCGTAATGGTTTCCGTTGTTTTCTGTTTAACACAGCGCAAAAAGAAATCAATACTCTAACATTTGCTCTCTGCTGAACATTATAATTTTATCACTCACTCATTATCGCTCACCCATGTAAAAAACCTATGCTTTGCTTTATAAGTTTATAACTGTTGTTGGTTTGAAACATAACAAACCTGCATTCTGCATAGCATAGGTAGGCAGCCTTCCGCATTGGGTAGTATAGTACAATGTGTACCTCTAAAAATTGTCGAGCGGCACGTCTCTGGCATGGAATTGGATGTGAAATGCCGTCAGCACTTTACTATATTTTTTGACGAACGGGGATACTGTTTATATAAGTATAATAGCAGCCCGTCCATGATGCTCCCTATATGCTGCACAAGTCAGTGTTCAAAAAGGCATTGGTTCGTACACTTCCCGTTCCCATCCCCCTTTATCTCCGAGACATATGACTCATTTATACATGAACTTGTGGTTTTGGTTTTTAAAATAATCCCCGTACTGTAGAATTCCTTTCATATTGCATATTAGTTATAATAATAACTGCTTGTTAAATTAAGTCTAAGCTTGAGCTTCTTCCTTAACTTGGTTGTGGTATAGCAATAGCTATTTTTATAACTTAAACTAGTCAGTCCAGTCAGCTGACCAACCAACGTTTCTCGGACGGCCAAACACTAAGCTGGTAGATTAACATAATTTGACTGAAAGGAATTATTTTCCTTGAAGTCTGGTTATTGAAAACGGTGATATTATATATCGGAATTTTAACCCCCTCAACGCCTTATGATCCAAGAGTAGATTACCACACTACCCAAGGTGCCATCTGCTAGTTGTTTGGGTACCCGTCTTAGTCTTACTAAACCCGAAAGGCCGAGACACGAGGGCACTTGACCGCCAGTTTAAACCCAAACCTTTCTGTCCATTCTGTGGACTATAAAACCTCGAGGGCTGGTTCTATGCCTGGTTTGGCATTATTTTTTTGTGGTTTAAAGTGTAGGATTTAAATTTGGAAACTGTCACTGACGCTGGGAAGGGCGACGTACGGTTGAAAAATAAATTGACGTTAAGCCGCTCCCAACGCTTTCTGTGTTTTGGTTTGGCTTCCATTTGGCTTCTGGCCGGGATTGAATACATAATATTGCGTAAGAAGAGGGAGAGGAGGGCGCTCCGGTCAGCCATCCTGGGGAGGTTGCCGCAACTACTACCACTGATGGTGTCAAATTAGACCACCATTGTCTTTGTTTATCGCATGTGGAAAACATATCGCCTTTCCGTTAATTCCTAGACGCGTCTCTTTTAAAGCGGGCCGGAATGCAGGGGGCGCCGGCGGTTGGTCATGATGATACCCCATAGCCACCCAGCGAGAAGCGCTTTCGGCTCATTGGGCTAAGCTTAGATAAGGCGAAATTGCTTCGGTTCATCTAATCAGTTGTAGCAATGTTCGTTCGGGTGGGCGAGCTTTTTGAGCAATGAAATATGTTTCATTAAAGTCAAATGTTTTTTTTGTCAATCGGTTTTTTTTTAAGTAAAGTCGATCTTTTACCATTTATCTTCAAATGAGAAAATGCCATGCCAACCACCCACGATGATTAATACGCGTTTGTCAAAAGTGTTATTGTGTTCTAAACAGGTCTTTAGCTTGTTATGTACGTGTTTTACATTATATACATGATGTATAATAATTAAAACTAAATTTTTTAATTTCTCATAATAAACTCAAAGTTTGTTGAGATAAATAAATAAATTTATATTATTTAGTTTTTTTTCTTTTTTTATAACCTTTAAAAACATATTATAGTCATCCATGTGTGAAAAAATTTGTTTATATATACACACAAGAATAAAAATCCTAAGAGAATTTCCGGCTCTATATTTAATTTTTGATCAAAATTTTTTATGAAACGGGTTCCGGACTTTTTGTGCTTTCACTATTGTGCAAGCAATAATTTGTTGTTTTTGTTTCGCGACGCGACTTTTTTGTGTGTGATACAGGACTGTTGATATTATTCAGTGTTAAAAACTGATATGTACTATGTTAGAAATTGTAGCCCACAAATAGAACATAGCAGAAATGGTAAATATTTGTAGTGTGGTCGCATTGTCACATATGTGCGAATTTCTTTGCAAAAATTGGAAAAAAGATTCGAATACATTATACAGTTCTATCTGTACAAACAGCGGATACTCTCTTGGGTTACGTGTTTATTGTTAATATATAAATAATATAAATGTATTGCTTGCTAATCTTAAAAAAAACTATGTATATATTATAGTTAAAATTTTACATTGTACGTACCTATTTATAGTTACACTTATATATTATTTGTTCGCTTTTTGGTTTTTGTAAACGACACAAAAACAAAACTGAATGTTTATGTAAAAACTGTAATGCGTGAACTGACTAAGTAACAGTTTCTCTGTAGCGTATTATTGTGCCGTAAGAGCGCCTAGAAATCGTGTGTCATCGGCGAGCGATGTGCGGGCATACTTACTAATCTCTCTGTATTTATTTTTCTAGGTGCGAGCCCACCGGTTTTCAGTCACTACAGGCTGTGTGTATTGCGGTATTTTTTACGTATCACTGCCAGTAAAAAGCCGCCCGGATTTTTGTCGTTGATTTATTTTTTTGGCGCACACTTCTTTTGGTTTTTGGAAAAACGTCCCTTTGAACGATTACTATTAAAATATTAAACGTAAACAAAGTGGGAGCGAAAGGGATTCGTCACCGTGGTGGAATTCAGTTGGACCTGTCTTTCCGTCGAGTACGTATTCAATTTGGTGTAAATTTTGAATTTTCATAAAAATAATAATGTCAAAAAAATTGAAAATATTTTGTCTAATACACATAAGCTTTCTTAAATACCATAATAATAACTTGGTTAATAATTAATTTTGGAATCTTATAAAGCTAACTCAGAGATAAAAAAATCAATTATAATTATTTACGTAGTGTATGTTTATTTTAATAAATAAATATAGGTATTTGAGGCTTCATTTTTGCCTATTTTGGCTCATTTCACTTTTAACAAAAATTTACTACAGATCAAAAGAAGGAATTTGGGCATTATTATTTAACAAAAAAGACCCTTTTTGAAACGGGTTTAAAATTTCGCTAAACCTTTTTGGATGATCGGATTATTCGCAGTGGAGAACGCCACATCAATTGTTGGTTGTTGAACGCGGGTAAACTCTGATGTAATGAAGTCGACTCGTCGGCACTTATCCAAGCCAGTAAGGAATATTAATAACAATTTTCACCAACCGTCGGAGCCTTCACTAATCGCCGCCGCCGCGAATCGCCGTGATACAATTCTTAGCGGCAGTATTGTTATAACCCCGGATTCCGGTATTGTACCCAAAACGAATCGTAGTCGAGGTACGGAACCGGCGAGAGTCCGTACTGCCACCGAGTGTTTCGGTGCGGAGGGCATGGCATTTACTTCATCTCTGGGAAATTATTATCAGAATTATTCGATGCCTACGACCTTGGAAAAGGAAAATAACCCGATCCATCCGGATTTCTGTTGCTCATCCCCTACGCTCTCGGAAGAAGCGGAGTGCCGTCGGTTAGGCGGTTGCGAGCTGGAGGCCCACCGATCCGACTCGGGACAATCGTCCGTCCCGCCGGAATGGACTCCGCACAGCTATGAACAACATGCAACGATCTCTCAGCGCTTACAGGTAATTTAAACTAGAGGTGGTCAGATCTGTAGGAGATAAAGTAAAACTAAAAATGTGCGCAAATGACTATTTTGATTATCGGTCGAAAAAAAAATTTTTTTTTTGCACAAAGAGTAATAAAACTTAAAAGTATCGAACGCCTTAACTGTACAAAATTTCGCGCAAATTCACTAAATAAATTTAAATGTCCAAGTTCTATGTCCAGGTTTCTTTTGCATCGTTAAGTCGTAGCGATTGCCTTATATAGCTGTAGGACACAAAGGTACCTAGAAATTTTCGTTTTTCACACATAGGTGGGCAAACAGGTTGAACCTCCCTCACCCACCTTCCGCCAAAAAAACTCCAAAATTTCTGCATACCTATTCTAGTAGCCAGAGCAGAGGACTGGAAAATTTATTTATACATCTAAAAATATCGAAACTGTCGGTGTCGACCACGTGTTTAAAATAAATGTATGGGTTTTGGAGATCCTTGGTTATGGGACGCTATTATTATTAAGAACGAGAACAATTAGGTTTTTAAGAGATAATTTTTTTAACACAGTGACAGTGATAATATTTTCGCACAACAAAAAAATACAAGTTGGGCATGTCTAGTTTTGTAGCAAAATTTTGTTCAAAGATTTAGTGTACAATCGCACATTCTCTTGTGTTATATATCTTGTGTTATATATCTTAGATTTTTTTTGTTGTTTGGACGGGAGCCGTTTTTGCAATGGAATTTTTAAAAAAAGTAATCTTCGACACTCAATCAAGCCCAGTCTGACGAAAGCATATTCTAGTTTTAATAGATGACATGAAGATCTATCTAACCATATACATTACACGCAGAACTCAGTTTATTTCATAACTTTCTGCATGGCAAAAATAAAAGCCGGTAACCGAAATTAAGACTGGCCGAATTTAAGTCAGTTATTCTACGGTCTTTGTTTCAACTATTCTCGTCATAGCATTCATTTTCGATCAAAAACTACTTTTCAAGCTTTTTGTTTATTTTTGATTTATATGTTTGTGTTTTAGGTACCGGCAGAAGTGAATTCTGTCTCTAGATCTACGCAAAAAAGGACGTTGGACCCGGTGTCAAGGTGGTTCCGTTTGTCCAATCCCTTTTGGACGCCCAAACTCACAGTGCTCTTAGTGTGCTGGTGCATAGGTCAGTCCAGTTTCTTGTTTGAAAATTTTTTACGTTTGCAGTTTTAAAAATATTGTAAAATAGAAATTTGCCTTGGTTGCATTGTTTTGAAATTTATCAGCTTTATACTTGTTGCAGTTGCAAACTAAATTCATATTATTTACAAGACTGGCGGTGGAAAATTATGTGAGCAATCTTTACTCCACAAGCAGCAATTAATATAAAAAAATTAAAATGAAAAAAAAGAGCAAAAAATTTTGTTGTCTTATATTACATAGTTGAAATAATATTGTCTGTTCGAGTCAAAGATGGTAATTATTCAAATTTTGTGAGCTATTCTTGGTACTTTAATTAATTAGAATTTGATTAACCATACATCAGTCCAGGGGAACACGGGCTCGTATTGAGAGCTTAAAGCGGGACTAACATAGGTGTTTTTGGTCAGGTCCGCTAAGGGGGAGGAGTCCACCCCCGGATGGAAGGCCAAAATTTTTTAGGGGGGATCCAGAGGGGTTCGTCCGGACCCCCCTGGCTTTTTTTGGGGGGGGGGGGGTAGACCTCGGGTGCGAGGTTTAAATTTTAGGAGGTCAGAGGGGTCAGATTTTTTAACAAAATTTTTTAAAATCAATAATTTAAGTGTTTTCAGGTCTAATATTGAATTTTATATACTAAAACAGCCTATTTAGGCCTAAAAAGTGTATTTAAACACTGTTTTTAACTAAAAAAAATCGTGTTTTTGACAGTAAATAAAAATTATACTTCCAAATTGGTCGGAAGGGGGGCGACGGGGTCAGCCTTACTAGGGGGGTCAGGCCAGACCGCTCTCGAGCTTTGGGGGGGAGGGGAACCCTGGATTTTTTTTAAAGGGGGGGGTTCGAAATTTTGGCTCTAGGGGGGGATGGACCCCTCTGTCCCCCCCGCCAAAAAAACACCTATGGGGACTAAGTAAGACATAGATGAAAATAAGGTGGAGGGGGCAGGGTGGGGTCGACCTCACGTAGCCTCGAAATTTTGCAACCCTCCTCCCAGCAGAAAAAGTCCAGGGCCCCTACCTTCTGCTAATTTTTTACCCTTAAGGTCTATTCATACTTATGACAAAACGTCCTTTGGACAAAGTCCAAAGGACAAACCAAAACGTCCTTTGGACTTTGTCCTTTGGACGAAGTATGAACGCTACTCAGAATTTGTCCTTTGGACAAAGTCCAAAGGACAAAATCCAAAGGGAAAAGTCCAAAGGACAAGAAGTATGAATACGTTGTTCTTTGGACTTTGTCCTTTGGACTTTGTCCAAAGGACGTTTTGTCATTAGTATGAATAGACCTTTACGCCTGGGTCTGACCCGACATCCTCTAGAATTTTGAATCTGACAATTCCTTTTTTTGTACCGAAACACCTTATTTTATTCAAAAAAATGTAGTTGAGAGCATGAGACTTCAAAGCATTATCTTTAAAATCAGGTGTATGTATATAAAAATTTTGTTTTAAATATTAGTAATATTAAGAGATCATGTAAGTGTATTTGTTTCCAAAAAACCAATCAAAACCACTGCTTGACTTGTTCTGGCGGTGAATATTAAGTGATCGGTTTTGGTTTTATTTGTGCGCTTCTAAGTGGTTTTATGGCGAAAACAACAGTATAAGCGCTTATAAGAATGACTATTTCGGGATATTCAACCTTCGTCCGTTCGGCATAATCGCACAAACACATAAATATAAGTGTATCCCGCTAATTTGTTTATCGGGCAAATTGGCGGCACTTTTCGGCGTGTTGAAATGGAGGGCGGGGGGAGCAACAGATTCAATTATTTATGCGAACAGATTCCCGGGCGTCCCTCCGACCTTAACATCAATTAAGCCAC
>JASAMX010034710.1:0-11991 GCA_030248175.1 Microlaimidae sp. YZB2_3 | reverse complement strand
GTGGCATTCTGACTATATACCAGTTTTACCTCAAAACACATACTCGGGGTTTTTGTAGGTCCTGATTACGAATCCGACCTTCGTTTTTTGATTTGACCCTGGGGGCGGGGACGCTAGGGGGTTTCGACCCTCCCTTGAGGGGCATTCTGACTATATACCGGTTTTACCTCAAAACCACCTCAAAAAACGTTTTTGAGGGTTTTCCTAGGTCCTGATTACGAATCCGACCTCCGTTTTTTGATTTGACCCCCGAGGGGGGCGCTGGGGTTGGGGTACCCGTCGTGGGCGTCTTGACTATATACCAGTTTTCTGGGAACGGGGTGATCCGGGGTACTCGGGGAATTTTGGAGGTCCGGATTACAACTCCGACCTCCGATTTTTGATTTGACCCCCCGGGGGGCGCTAGGGGAGCGGATCGTCCATCTACTTGGTTCAGTTACGTATACCCTTAACACCCCCGGGGGGTCAAATCAAAAATCGGAGGTCGGATTTGTAATCAGGACCTACAAAATTCCCCGAGTACATGTTTTGAGATAAAACTGGTATATAGTCAGAATGCCCCCCAAACCCAATGGGGGGTTGCACCCCCCTAGCGCCCCCCCCCCCGGGGGTCAAATCAAAAAACGGAGGTCGGATTCGTAATCAGGACCTAGGAAAACCCTCAAAAACGTTTTTTGAGGTGGTTTTGAGGTAAAACCGGTATATAGTCAGAATGCCCCTCAAGGGAGGGTCGAAACCCCCTAGCGTCCCCGCCCCCAGGGTCAAATCAAAAAACGAAGGTCGGATTCGTAATCAGGACCTACAAAAACCCCGAGTATGTGTTTTGAGGTAAAACTGGTATATAGTCAGAATGCCACATGATGGGGGGGGGTTTGCACCCCCCTAGCGCCTCCCCCCGGGGAGTCAAATAAAAAATGGAGGTCGGATTTGTAATCAGGATCAATGAAAACCCATAAAAACATGTTTTGAAGTGGTTTTGAGGTAAAACCGGTATATAGTCAGAATGCCCCCTGGGGGGGTTGCACCTCTCTAGGGCCCCCCGCGGGGTCAAATCAAAAAACGGAGGTCGGATTCGTAATCAGGACCTACAAAAACCCCCGAGTACGTGTTTTGAGGTGGTTTTGAGGTAAAACTGGTATATAGTCAGAATGCCCCCCAAGGAGGAGAGAGTTGCACCCCCTAGCGCCCCCCTGGGGAGTCAAATCGAAAAACAGAGGTCGGATTCGTAATCAGGACCTACAAAAACCCCCGAAAACGTGTTTTGAGGTGGTTTTGAGGTAAAACCGGTATATGGTCAGAATGCCCCCCAAGGGGGGTGCACCCCCCTAGCGCGCCCCCGGGGGATCAAATCAAAAAATGGAGGTCGGATTCGTAATCAGAACCTACAAAAACCCCCGAGTACGTGTTTTTAGGTGGTTTTGAGGTAAAACTGGTATATAGTCAGAATGCCCCCCAAGGAGGAGAGAGTTGCACCCTCCTAGCGCCCCCCTGGGGAGTCAAATCGAAAAACGAAGGTTGGATTCGTAATCAGGACCTACGAAAACCCCTGAAAACGTGTTTTGAGGTGGTTTTAAGGTAAAACCGGTATATAGTCAGAATTAGTGATCGACCGGGGCAGAAATTTGGATTTGCCGGGGCCGGGGCCGGGGTAGAAAATTTTGCCCCGGCCGGGGCCGGGCCCGGGGCCGGGGCAGGCGAAAAATTTAGAAGAATTTGTAATTTTGGTCATTTTTTTCAAATAAAAATCAAAATTTTTATTGTTAATTATTTGGTTTATGTAATGAACAGTCACATTTTGGAATTTAAGCACTTTGTGAGTAAAAAAAACTTTTTTTTATTACACAAAAGTTTTTATTTTCTAAGCAGAACAAAATTTTTATTTTCATATTTCAATTTTTTTAAACCTAAATTATTATTTTATTTACATAATATATGCACATTTTCACATAATTATTAGCAGTATATTCTTGTTTAAAGCAATATTATACTTAATCGCAAACGATTTATGTTACTTTTCTAAAAATGCCTTACAAATAGAACAAACCATTCATGTTAGCTTTAAAGAATGCCTTACAAATAGAGGAGGAGTTAAAGTACTTACAAGGAGTATGTTTCGATCAGTAAAGCAAAACGTGGTAAAAAAACTAAAATCAAAACTGGGTACAAGTAACGAAAATATTTCACAATAACAAAATCTCTTCATATTAAAATATTTTTAATTAAATATGTTGGTATCTAATTAGAGAAATTTAACTGTAAAAGTTAAGAATACTAGTCTTGAATGTTATTTTAAAGAAGAACGTTTTCTCGAATTTCATTTACACACCACTATTCAACATTTTTTAGTTTAAACATATATAAAAAGGGTTAAAAAGCACCTTTTTATTTTAAAATATAAGAGAATTCTTAAAATTTTATTGTCAATTTTTGTAAATTAAAAAAAAAACACTTTTTAAGTTGTAAAAAGTAAAATTTTATATTGCGAGTACATGAGACTACTCGCTTTCTACATTTTTTGTAGCTGTTTCAAGTTGATTGTTATAATGATTTTAATCAAATTATTTAATTTTAGCCAAAATTATAAAATTAACGTCACGTAAACTTTTTCAATGTAATTATTTTCGTGATTTTGCACTACTTTTTATAATTTTTCGAGATTTATCAAAAACATAATATAACCTAAGAAAATTTTTGATTATACACTAGGTTTTTGAATCAAGTTATGCAAGAAAAAATGCAACATTTCAAACGTACGCGACTTTCTATGCATATACCACTGCTTTCTTGCGAAGAGATTTTTTGCAGTCAATACTTGTTTTTTCGTGCAGCGCATTTACTTGCAAAAGTGGAAGAAAAGTTGCAATATGCACTGCAAAACGCTAACACTGTTAAAAATTGGTGCACCCAAAAATAGCAGAGAATGGCGGGTTTTCAGTATTAAACTCGCACAAGAGTGCTAGTTTCAAGCAAAATATTTTATTTAAAAATTAGTATTATTTTTATTCAGCATTATGCGAAAACTTTTTTTCAAATTAAATATAAACAGTTCATTATTAACTTTTTGTTTTAAAAATTTACGTTTGGTGTCTTTTGGGTGGCTACAAAATATTGGATTTAAAAAAACTGGACTGACTCCGCAGGTTTTTTTTTTAAATTTATGAATACTATAGTGTAGATTTACAATAAACTTAAAAATTCTAAAATAAAAACTAGACATCAGCTTGAATTTTTTTAACAGAACAAAATTTAAAAACAATTTCAAATATGCACCTAAAAATAAACGCAAGAATATATAATTCAAGTAAATATGTCCAGTTCTACAATAAACCGTTCTAATCAACTTACACATGATCGAATTTAAATAATCGAATTTAATCATCATTTTCTGCTAATTTTTTGCACAAAGCGATTTAGTAAAATAGTCTGAGAAAAAACAAGTTTTTTGGTGTACAATAAAACGGGGGGAGGGGGAAATCCTTTAATAAAGCGGGGGGGCATTTCCAGACCGTGCACAGGTCTGTAAAAGGGTTGAATTTTGAAAAAAAAATAGTAAATGAATATAAAAAATGCGGGAAAAATTACAGCCGTATGGATGACACGGGCTACTTGTAACATAAAATAACAATGGGCATTAATTTTATGATATCAATGGGTTGTAACTTGAGCTGTGCCTAAGTTTTGCTGGAATTCATTTTTTGAGTTGAGCTTTGGCTTATCAATATACTGAACATATCTGAGCAATTTAATGCGGTTTATTGATTGATTTTCTACTATTTGTTTTTTTTAAAATATACAAATAAAATATACAAAGTAAACCAAAATAGCAATATTATACACGATTCATTAATGTCTGAACTAGTGTTGTAAAAAGTTACTTTTACTTTTACTTAAATTATTAAAAGTAATGGATTTTGGATTACTTTTATTTTTACTTTTACTCACTTTTTGAAATCAGGGAAGAGCGCGGAGCGCTCTTTCCCTTATATTAAATGGGTTAAGTCACTGCGCGGTTAACCGTTGTTGATGGCGTCATCGAAATCAACAAAACCTTTAATAGTTTTTTAGCCAATTAAAAATCTAAACATTTTACATAACTAAAATATTACCCATATTTTTCTGATATTAAAAACCTAAAAACTTTTGCTAAACATACCTGAATTTCATACTAAAAAGCTTAATTTGCTTAACTTTTTTTTGTTTTTTTTTTTTTGGGGTCCCCCAAAAATTTTTTCCTGTGGTGAATATTTGTAGCTGATTTTTTGCACGTAGATGCTAAATTGCCCCCGCACCTGAATTTCATTCTCGAATATGCTCTATTGCCCGTAGTTAAACCTCTGTTCATGTGAAAAACGACCAGTTTTTTTTAAGTTACGCATTAGGTACTGGGGTACTTGTGTGACACTTTTTTTCCTTACTGAATTACATATTAAGTAACTTCATTAAGTAATACACATTCTCTTGTGGTTATTTTTTTGGTTTAAATTATGATTCCTTACCTTTTTATAAAAATTATTAATTTTTTACGGAAATAGCGAAAAAATATTCTTACCACTAATTAGCAGCCATATGGCAACAATAAAAATATTTAAAAAAATAAAATGAAATAAATCTTGGGTGACGTGTAAGCGCTGCGGGGTACAATGTTTCAATAGACGGAAATTTATCAAAATCGAAACAGAAAAAACTCTTTTTTATATGGATAACTATGAAGCTACAATCACTTCAAAAATTTAATGCGAGAAAAGACTAGTCTGGGTAACCTCGTAAAATTGCATGGAACCTGGAAAAACCATTTACAATGGTGTGGTTTTGTTGTTTAAAAATAAACCATCAATCTAGAAAAATCAAGCACAAAACAAAACTCCAAATAAAGCTAATTTCCAAAAAAGTGATTAAATCAGGTCTAACTAAAAAAATTTAAACAGAAAAAAACACACTATTTTATATGGTTCTTTCAGGTTCCATACAATTTTACGGAGTTACCCAGACTTAATTTTTGTATAGTATACTGCTTAAAATTACATTGAAGTTTTGGATATGAAAATAATTGTATTCATATCATGAGAAGACCATGACGTTTTTTTAAAATGAGTAAATTTTTTAATGTTTTATATCTTTAATAAATGACATTGAATTCAATGCATTAAAAGGCGGAAATTCTAGCAAAAGACGAAACCAATTTTACGGAGTTACCCAGACTTAATTTTTGTATAGTATACTGCTTAAAATTACATTGAAGTTTTGGATATGAAAATAATTGTATTCATATCATGAGAAGACCATGACGTTTTTTTAAAATGAGTAAATTTTTTAATGTTTTATATCTTTAATAAATGACATTGAATTCAATGCATTAAAAGGCGGAAATTCTAGCAAAAGAAGAAACAAAGTTTCGAAAAAAAAGCCTTATATTAAATGGAATAGTATAAAGCTACATAAGTCTAAAAACTAAATGCCAAAAAAGACTGAAACAAGTCTCTTTAAAACCTGTAAATTAATAACAGATTTTGTGAAATTTTTAGAAAAACAAAACCGAATAAAAACAATACGTGTAAAAGCTTTAGTTTGCGTTTTTTAACTAATAATAAAACTTAATTCACATAAATTTCTCTCAAAGTGAATTAAATTTTACATGAGTTAACCAGCTGTAAATACCATAGTATTAGTTAAGTTACACGTCGTCAAAACGATACAAAAAAAGTATAACGCAAACGTCACAGTAACCATGAAAAATTTCTGTCAAAATAAGTTATCGCATTGCGCATTAAATTTTGTAATTTATCATTATTTTCGTATAAAGCAAAACATACCGCCATATTAACAGCTTTTTAAAATCAAATATCAAGTTCTAAGTCCGAAAAACATTGAAAAATTCAGATTTAATATAAGGCGACTTTTTCTTTAATGTTTCTATTTATTACATAAAACAAATTAGCTGTCAATGTATTTGTTAAATTAAAAGTCGCCTTATATTAAATCTGAATTTTTCAATGTTTTTCGGACTTAGAACTTGATATTTGATTTTAAAAAGCTGTTAATATGGCGGTATGTTTTGCTTTATACGAAAATAATGATAAATTACAAAATTTAATGCGCAATGCGATAACTTATTTTGACAGAAATTTTTCATGGTTACTGTGACGCTTGCGTTATACTTTTTTTGTATCGTTTTGACGACGTGTAACTTAACTAATACTATGGTATTTACAGCTGGTTAACTCATGTAAAATTTAATTCACTTTGAGAGAAATTTATGTGAATTAAGTTTTATTATTAGTTAAAAAACGCAAACTAAAGCTTTTACACGTATTGTTTTTATTCGGTTTTGTTTTTCTCAAAATTTCACAAAATCTGTTATTAATTTACAGGTTTTAAAGAGACTTGTTTCAGTCTTTTCTGGCATTTAGTTTTTAGACTTATGTAGCTTTATACTATTCCATTTAATATAAGGCTTTTTTTTCGAAACTTTGTTTCGTCTTTTGCTAGAATTTCAATTACTTTTACTTTTACTCTTACTAGACTTTTGAAATTTCAATTACTTTTATTTTTACTCTTACGGATTTTTTCTAGCAAATACTTAAATTAATTTAAGTAAAATTTAAGTAATTTCAAGGACTCAATTTCCTACGGTCTTGTTGGAAAATGAGTGGCAAAAAAAGTTTTTTAAGCCGTAACACGATAAAACCCATTAATTTAGACCAAAAACTTATTAAAATGAAAGTTTATACATAAAATTAGCAAAAAAACCTTTGAAATGGAGCTCTGGAGCTCCAAAACGGGCATTTTGCTCCATTTCAAAATTACTTTTATTATACTTTTACTTTTACTTTAAAAAATAGGTCTTACTTTTACTTTTATTTTACTTAAATAAAATTTTGACCGTTACTTTTACTTTTACTTTACTTAAATAAAAAAATCACAATTTACTTTTATTCTTACTTTACTTAAATTAAAGTTTTTGGAATTACTTTTACTTTTACTTAAAATAATCAAAAATCATTACTTTATACAACACTAGTCTGAACAAAAACCAACAGAATTGCAACGCTCGTGAAAATATGTAATATTTACACTTTGTTCTGAATCAAAAGTATAATGTAAAGTCTCAATTTTTAACTTTGTGTTGAATCGCAAATAGCACAGATTGCTACGTGCCCGATCTAAATCCGCATCGCACCATACATATATCAAAAAGTAGTTCGAAAATTTCCACAAATGTTAAAGCGCACATTCCTATCCAAAGACCCATTGTACCACCTGAAATACACTTAAATACATTTTTTTGGTATGTCTGATATTATTATATTATTTTTTTAAAAGAAATCCAGTATAATCAGAAGGCGAAAAATCCTTGTGAGTTTTTCGAATTTTCATTACGAGGTGTTTAATTAAATTTTATTGTATTTTAGACTAATATCCTTTAAAAAACTCACCTCCTAAAAATCAGTACATTACAAAACGCTTATATGTTTAGAGTTTCGAAACAAAAAAATAAAATACAGACGAGAAAAAATAAGGCGGACATATTTTGAACGCTAACTTGATAGATTTTAAAAAAATCCAGGTACAAAGTTAAACTTTTGTTTTTGATTTTAATAATTTTTTGTGAAAATTGTCCTGTGACCCAAAACTTTATGAGTTTTTATCGCCCAAATATTTTTTTAACGATTCAAGTGATAATGACTTTTTAGCTTAAATTTATTTACTTTTTTTAAACGCAGTCATAATTTCTTTAAAATGGTAAGGGGCCTTTAGAGCCATAAGCAAGGAACTTGGAGCCACTAGCAATGGGAACTTTGAGCTTTGAGAAAAAAATTGGTTTGGGCTTAGATTTAGGCTTTTCTTAGGCTTAGGTAAACATTTTAGCGATTTTTACTTTGGGTACCAAGTCCTTACCTTACCTACCTTACGGCTCCAAGGTCCCTGTTTTTTGTTCCGAATTCCCTCGGCTCCATCGACCATAAATCAATAAAATACCTGATTTGTATTTAAACAAACAGGCTGGGACCAGTCCACTAACTGCATGTTAACTACCAGCTAAGTTGGCCGGTTATGAAAAAGATCATATTCACGTCAGGATTTTAAGGACACTTAAGGTGGAACGATACAGTTAGGATGCCCTGTCGTTTTTTGTGTATAACTCGTGACATACGTGACGGACAGAAGCAAATTATATGTTGGAAAAAAGGGTATTTTTTTCCGGTCAGTTCGGTATCCTTAACATTTTTGGTGGACTATTTCACGCCGAGATATGCTTCGTCGAAAAAAAGGCATTTTAAAACAGTTTTTCTCAATTTAACAGAACCAGAGTTAATATTACGTAATAAAAATTTAACTCAAGTTAGATACACCAAATGTACATGCCCACAAAAATTTTCAGCGAAATCCCTACTATTGAAGTTTTTTAATTTCGTTTTATTGCTAAAATTGTTGAAATAAAAAATTAAAAGAAGTGATTGTAGAGATTTCGTTAAAAACTTAAAAACTGGCTCAGAATTATGGTCCAACTGCTGTGTTAAAAGTTGGGAACAAACTAATTTCTATCAAATGACTAAACTTTCATTTATATTTTTTGATTTGACGTCGGGAAACTTCATTTAGAAAAGTTTGTTTAAAAGGCCCTTTTAAGCAAGAATCACAGACGGAGCAGTAGCCTAGTGGTTAGAGCTTCGAGCTCGGAATCAAGGAGCTGTGAGTTCGAGTCCCCCTGGGCACTATTTTTAACCTTAAAAAATGTTTTTTTCTTAATTTTTAACTTTTTAATTAAAAAAGTGTTCATTATTCAATACTGTATTCAACCCCGAGTACGTGTTTTGAGGTGGTTTTCAGGTAAAACCACTATATAGTCAGAATGCCTCCCAAAGGAGGGGGTCGCAACCCCCCTAGTGCCCCCCGAGGGGTCGAAATTAAAAATAGAGGTCGGATTCGTCATCAGGACTTCCGAAAACCCCCGGGTACATGTTTTGGGGAAAATTGATGAAATTTTTGCAACTGTATCGTTCTACCTTAAAATGTCATACAGTATTTGTGATCACGTCATAAACGTTTTGCTCTGTGGAAATGGAGAAGCTGTTTTAGCCATTTAGCGCTTGGAAAAAAATTGATCTCCAATGAATGATAGATATTCAGTTTTTTTCTAAGCGCTAATTGGCTAAAAGTAATTTTATAACGTCATAACTCTGTGAAGGAATTTAACACTAAACAACTTCCGTTTAAATGGGAGGGTATTGGCGATTGTTTGTATAACATTTTTTAATAGTTTTATGATAATATTCGTTAGTTATAATATATTTGTTGTCGATTTTTTAACGTTAAAATTAAAAAAATAATATAATAAAATGATTTAATTAAAAAACGGTTTTAATATCCAAATAGCTATTATTACCTTGAATATAAAGGAAATACTCTTTATATTGTTAAAATTTTATGTGTTTAAATTTAAGAAATTGTGAAATTTTACAAGAGAGCAAAACTCAACCAATAAAAGCTGTTTTTAGTAATCGGCTAACTCTGGTAGTTAACATTCCCTGAGTGAACCTGCCCCTGACGGTTGTGTATGATATGATATTATAAATATTTTTTGCAAATTTATTAAATCTGATAAAAGGGAAAAAATACAACATAATTCTTAGCACAAACTCACTTTACCTATATTAATAAATAGATCCAATACCGTCATTTTGGGCGATTCAACAATTGTTTGATAGTTCAGCTGTTTAAAAAACACATTTATCTAAAATTCAAAAATACGTTATTTTTCGTCGCATTTCATAGTATTTATTTAGATTTTAAAATCAAAAATTTGATGTTCACTTTTATGATTTGTAGAACAATTTATGCGTTGATATATTTTTTCTAAATTAACAACAACCAACACAAACCCAACACAATTCTTCAAAATTTTAATTTAAAAAAGTCAACTTATAAGTTATTTTTACTTTTTTTAATGCAAAAAAAAAACTTAAAAATAGCGTTCGCATTTTTTTAATTCAGTCGTTTAGATTGAATAAATAATAAAAATGTAAAAATATAAAAACAGAAAGATATTGCTGAAAAATATTGCTTAAACACGTTTAGAGAGAGGACCTAAGGCCTGTGAACCGCATACATAAAGCGCAATCATCTTCTGATTCAGATGTTGATTCTGACTTCTTATCAGATTCTTGAGAAATTACAACTAAATATGAATTCTATCAGGGTGAAATTGTAAGGGTGGTCGAGTAACCACTCATTCTCCAAGAAAATATCACGCGCAGGAAAACACGTGATGCAATTATATAATTTTTTGTTAAATTACTACTAAGACTTATTTTTTTTAATTTTCTTGGTTTGCGCGTTATTGTTTATTTCTTCTTGGCGGAGAATGGTCCGCCCTTAATCTCAGCCTGAAGGACATTGGCTTTACAATTATTGAAACCGCTCAAAAGCGGAACTTATAGTGTTCTCAGCCAATATAAGTCGCGATTAATTTTGTTTCTCTAATTCAAAAAATCGCGCTTTATGAATGCGGTCCAGATTAGTGTTGTAAAAAGTTACTTTTACTTAAGGTGGAACGATTAGGATACTATTAGGATACTCTGTAGGTTTTTGTGTGTAACTCGTGCTATACGTGACGATCAGAAGCAAACTACATATATATTGGAAGAAAGGATATTTTTTCCGGTCAGTTCAGTATCTTTAACATTTTTGTTGGACCATTCCAAGCTGAGATACGCTTCGTTGAAAAAAAACAGTTTAAAAAAGTTTTTTTAATTTAACAGAACCAGAGTTAATATTACGTGATAAAAATTTAACTCAAGTTAGATACAACAAGTGTTCATGTCCACAAAAATTTACAGCGAAATCCCTACTATTGAAGTTTTATAATTTCATTTTATTGCTAAAATTTTAAAATAAAAAAACGTGACAGTAAAAATTTCGTTAAAAAGTTGAAAATTGGCTTGGAATTATGGTACAACTGCTGTGTTAAAAGTTGGGAACAAACTAATTCCTATCTAATGATTAAACTTTCATTTAATTTTTTTTCGATTTGACGCAGAGAAACTACATTTCGGAACATTTTCTCATTTTAAAAATAGCTTTTACAAAGTAACTCAAAAGGGGTAGTAGTAAGTGGTTAGAGCTCGTTTGGACTTGGATATCGTATCTTTCGGATCGAGTTCCCCCCCCCCCCGAAAATTTTCTTACGTGAAAAAAAATTTTTTTTAATTTTTCAATTAAAAAAATAATTGTTCATTAAATCAATACTGTAGTTAACCCCGAGACCGTGTTTTGGGGTCGTTTTAAGGTAAAACCGGTATATAGTCAGAATGCCCCCCAAGGGGGGGGGATCGCCCCCACACCCCCTGGGGAGTCAAATAAAAAAAACAGAGGTTGGATTCGTATTGAGGTAACCCCAAAAACCCCTAGGTAGGGGTTTTGGAGTAAAATCACCGAAATTTTTGCAACTGTATCGTTCTACCTTAAAACTAATAAAAGTAACGGATTTTCGATTAATTTTACTTTTACTCACCTTTTCAAATTTCACTTACTTTTATTTTTATTCTTATTCGACTTTTGAATTTTCAATTACTTTTACTTTTACTACTTACTCAGATTTTTTCTTGCAAATACTTAAATTAATTTAAGCAAAATTTAAGTAATTTCAAAAAAAGATTCCCTATGGACTTGTTGTAAAATAAGTGACAGAAGAAATTTTTTTAAGCCACAAGCACGCAAAACACACAATATTCAGACCAAAAAACTTATTAAACTGAAATTTATACTTAAAATTAGCAAAAAAACTTTGGAATCTTTAACTCTTACTTTTACTTAAAAAAAAAGGTCTCACTTTTACTTTTACTATACTTAAAGATACAGTACCGAGTCTAAACTTTTTGTCTTTGATTTTGATTATTTTTTTTGTAAAAACCTTATCCTACCTCCAATAGCCCCAAAAAATTTTTTTCATCCAAAAATCTTCAGGGGTTCAGGAGATATGACCGTCCAAAA
>JASAMX010034709.1:0-17349 GCA_030248175.1 Microlaimidae sp. YZB2_3 | reverse complement strand
GCATTGTTTATCATGCAGTTTGTAGCTAGTTTTAAGATACATTTGATATGTTGAAAGATCCTGTTGTGTTTTGTCATACCATGCCATGTTTTTGTAACTTGATCAAAATTGTGATGTTGTGTCATTATATTTTTTAGTTTTTCAAAAGCTTCTTCGCCTGAAGCCATAAAATAATCTAATCCCTGCAATGATTTCTGTACATCCACCACACACACTTTGAGTATACATAATAAGGATGACCTGCTCAGTGGCGTGCCCAGGATTTCATTTCAGGGGGGGGGGGGCCGTCTGGGGGGGGGGGTACATACTAACCCTGAGGGGGGGGGGGGGGGACGGCAGCCCCAAAAATGGGGGGTCTGGGGGGCGAGAGCTTCCCAGCGGGGTCAAGGGGCAGAGCCCCTTGTCAGGGGGGTCCGGGGGCATTCTGCCCCCCGGGGGGAGAAAATTTTTAATTTAAGGCGCTAAAATACACTAGAAATTTTAATTCCAGATGATAATTAAAACAAAATTTAAGTTTTTTTTTATTCCTATCCATTTAAAACATGTGTTGAAAACGTTAATAAAAGGTTAATAGTGTTTATAGTAGTTTTATTTAACATGTATGCCTTAACTATTGAGCGGCAAAATCGATTGAAATGGAAAAACTGAGATAAATTGTCAATTTAAACTACCCGCGAAGTGGGGAAAATTTGGTTTTTTGACTATTAATATGCTTTTGGAAGGCATCAGGAAAGTTTCTGTATTAATATTTAAGAAGAAAAATTTTCTCTCCCAAAATTCAAAAAATCCGGCTTCGCCGGATTTTGGGGGGGAAGGCGGCCGCCCCCCCCTGGGCACGCCACTGGACCTGCTCATCTTAAGATCTTCCAGTTCCCCATGTTCTTTTAAATAAGACAGATACAGATCAATAACCTTCTCATCATGCTGAATCCTAATCACTTATTCTATGTCAATTTTCTGACTACTGCTTAAAGTTGCTGTTTTGTGACCAAACGGCAACATTGTTATTATTTCAGGACTAGTGATGACAGCAATAAAAACCTTTATTTTTCTTGCTGAGTATTTTTTGTGGATATCCATATCAGCATCAGGTAGTGTTCTTCCTGGTCCATAAATTAAACTAGTTAAACAGCTTTTTGAATATTCATCAAGGGCGTAGCCAAGGGGGGAGTTATTATGGGAGTTGTAACCCTCCCCTCCTTTTGGGTTGGTGGAAGTAAAAATTTGGGGATCCTAAGAGAACAATTTTAAAAATTTTTCTCGCGCTTCGCTCCTCTCAGCGTTTATATCCCTTTTACAACTTTTAAGTGATGTTTCTAATGAATTTCAAAAACAATTTTTGAAAGTTTTTTCGTGCTGTTGCACGATTTTAAATCTTATACCTTTTTAAACCTAAAATTTTTCAAGTATAACTTAAAAAAACAATGCAAATAACAACTAAAAGAATTACTTAGCGCGAAGCACAAAATTTTTTTACGCTTTTTAATGTTTTTTTACAGTATTTTGAAAATTTGGAGTACAAGCCCCCTTTTGAAAAATTTGTATGGAGTACAACCTCCCTTTCCAAAATCCTGGCTATGCCCCTGATATGCATAGTAGGTTAAGATGGGTATCTAAACCTGTAGATCACCAAACCAAACATTATTATACTAAACTATTGATAATGCTGCATCTTTCACAGGAGCTGAGCCAGCAGCATAATAGAAATCCACCACATTCTGTAAAACTTTTGTCAGGGAAGATATTGCATTATCTGTAAATCTAGAGTTTCTCTGTTTGGTTTGCAAAAGTTGTTCAAGATGATTTCATATCCAAGAGCAATCAGTTGGGCTACACGTCTACACTAAATGGGCTACACGGCTACACGCAAATAAGATTTTTGGTACAAAAAATGTGTTTAAAAAATATTACGGTTTTGATAAAATATTGAAATCGCTTGGAATGGTCTGTCATCAAAACGGGTTGTTTTTTTTTCTCAGATTTTTTCGCAGATAAGCAATAATAACTGTGGCTAGAAATTGTAAAAAAGGACAACTTGGCGATCGGAATGAAATGTGTTGTTTTGGTGCACACACACATTATGATGCTTGGTGGGGTGATTTTGATATTTTCTGGGGGAAATTGAAGGTTTGGTCAAAAAAGCCTCAAATGATAAAAAAAAGTTAAATTTATCACTTTGAACTTTAAAATTACGTAAAAAGAGTGTGATATTTGAAACTGGTGCACAATTTTGTTACTAAAACAGCCCTTGATTGTGAAAAAATTCAAAAATTTTAAAAATGTCACATTTTGCTAATAATAAAAAATTAAAAAAACCCCGTAAAACTGGGCCTATTATAAATGCAACTTTAAATTTTCACATTATCGGTCGTTTTCCGAAAATTTTTGCACCAATAATAAAATCTCTGGAGTGAAGAAACATTTTTTTTAAATTTTGGACGTTTTTTTTTTGGTAAAAATTAAGATTACTCAAAATTGCAGATCTCAAAAAAGGGTACTTTTTAAAGAAATTTTAACACAAGATTACCAATACCTGGGGCTAAATTGTGTATAAAAGACATTTGTGCACTCAAACTTTGGGTTGGTGTTTATTTTCCTACAGCAGAGAACATTTCACTATTTCGCATTTTAAGAAAAAATTGGTAAATTCACCCCAAAATTTTTGGAAAATTATAAAAATAAGAGAATCTTTGAAAATTTTGGCTAATTTTGTATATTGAAAATTAAAATCAACTGGTGGTGTAACATCGTCATATTATTTATGATTGAAAAAAAAAACAACGATTTTTAGTGCTAAATAATCCCAAAATTTTCTGACATGGCCAACTTTAGGGGGGTGCCTCACTTGACTTACGAGCTTAAATTGAACTAAGACTCGGCTCATTGATACACCCAAATACTGAATTAAAAAATATATCGATTTGAGCCCAAAATGCTCACAAGCGATTTTTGCGTGTCAAATAGGTCAGGTCCCGAAAATTCGTGACTCTTACATAACATGACTCTTAAGGCGTGTTCATACTTATGACAAAACTTCCTTTGGACAAAGTCCAAAGGACAATTGTAGAAAAGCCAAAACGTCCTTTGGACTTTTTCCTTTGGACGAAGTATGAACGCTGCTTTGAATATGTCCTTTGGACAAAGTCCAAAGGACAAAATCCAAAGGGAAAAGTCCAAAGGACAAAAAGTATGAAAACGTTGTCCTTTGGACTTTTTCCAAAGGACGTTTTGTCATAAGTATGAACCAGCCTTTAAAAACCTACTTTTTTTAGTCATTAAATTTACCAAACAAATAATAGTAATAATGAACAAAAAAGATACAAATACAAATAAATAATTAATTAAGAACAGTAATAAATAACATTTTACATCTTTTAATCCTTTTTCTGCCTTATAGGAAATGAGATCGTCCTTATGCTTAAAGCCCCATAAGTGATCCATGGTCCACAAAGTCGCCTTTTTCACCTACAAATAAAAAACTTTATCTTTTGCCATTGTACGCGTTATCACCAAAAAGTCCAGTTATGAATCTTATACTACACTTTTTCTAAATTTTCCTGTGTATTTTACTGACACAAAACTAAGTGTTATGACTTAATTAATTTTTTAAACAATTAGTATTTTATTAAACATAAAATATATTTTTTTGTGTCTAAATGATTTTTTAACCCGTCATACCTATTTTTCCCCAAATTTATTAATTCATTTGGACGATTACAAGAATTATTGCATGCTGTGGTCTCTTGTTAACAAATGAACAGTATTTTAAAAAGGTCTATTTTGGTTTGTCCCTTTTTTCTCTTTTTCCTTTTTTTTCTTTCTCCCCTGCTTGCCCCCCGTTTTATTTCCCCCCTCCCGTTTCAAAAAAGTTGCCCCCCCCGGTTTGGAATGGCCCCCACCCCAATAAAACCCCGGGGGACAGTGCACAGGTCTGGATTTTTTATTTTTGTTTGATCTAACACCATTTGACACGTATTAATTTGGCCAGATAAAAAACTTGCTATCTGAGATATTGAAAAAAATACTTTTAGACACCACTCATTTATTTAAAAAATCCAAAAATAAGAGATATCGAAGAATATTAATAACACTAATCGGTTAAAAAATAATCATGCTAAAGACAAACCGTTAAACAAACACTCAAACGATTTACCTCCGGACAATAGGGAAGCTCGACGTGGTTCGGGGCTGGTGAGTGAAAATCAATAAATTGTTCTAGTTTTACTCCTTTTGCGGTCACAGACAGCCAAGTTGATGTCGGTTGATCAAGTTTAATGTGCTAAAAGTAATGTTTTTAATGACAATTTTTTTTATTATCGAAAATTTTTTATGATTTTGAGCCATTTGTCGTTGAGCAAGATTATTTTTGATAATAAACAAAAAATGGAAGATTCAACATGAAGGATGTATCAGCCGTGAGAAGAGTGAGTATTTTTGTTTTAAAGTCACAAAAACCCAGAAAAAAACTGTACTGGTTATTAAAATATCTCAAGAATTAAAAATTTTCAAAATACACTATCAAAAGTCATTCTTTATACATTATACCATAAATTTTGGTTTGTTACAATAAATAATAAGTAATACATTTTTTTAAAATAACTATTTTTTAAATTTTAGCACCGAATTTAGCCTTTTTATACAAAAAGGTTAAAGTGATTCTTTAATTTTTAGTAAATTTTAGGATTATATTTAAAACGAGCGACTTTAAAACCAATAGTGTTAACTATTTTAAAATAGTGTCATAAAATGTTATTTCATTTTACGTAATCGTATTTGATGATTTTTTTGCTTATGTCTGAGACATTTAAAAATCACAAGCTAAAAATGCGATCTTAAGCTAAACTCGACTCAGTCTTAACCAACTGAACAATTTTTAAGGCATTTAAAGTGCTGTCTATAATCTATTTAAAGATCTTTCGGTATTATAAACAAAACCAAAATTAATTATATTATTATAAAATACATAAAATTAAACAAAAAAGTCGTGTTTTTGCGGTTTCCTAAGCACGATAATGTAATAGAATGTACTGTTTTAATATTAAAAATATACATTTACGTGAATAAATTTAATTATTGATTTGATTTGATAAAAACAACATTCGAACAAAAGGAAGACATTCGCTAATCTTCAACCCAACCTCCGACCATAAGCCCTCACCAACTTTTTTTTTATCCACAAAAATTTAAAGCTAAAAAGAAAACACACCTTTTTCAACTGGGCACATTCCGCTGAAGTACTCGGTAACATTGGCACTAGACGTGCACCAGCTTTTATCTGGTACTTGAACGGGGTGGGGAAATACTAAAATATGGTTAAAATACAAAACTGCATGATTAATGGAATAATATACAATTTATAGTATTATAGCTTTGCAGGTAAAAAATCAGGAGGGAGCGAAAACACATAAGAATGACGTTTGGGTTAAAAAAAGTGAAACAACTTTATTATTGCAAATTATTTTCACTTTTCTTGAGATTTTTTAGTAGAAAATAATTTCAGTAAACCACTGAATAACAAAGTACATTTTGAATTGAATTAAATTGAAAAACCTGTATTTATACTTAAAACACAAAGCAGCATTAGTATATATTAAAAAAGATTTATTTACATATTTAATCACTAAATAAAATAGCATGATTCATGAATGCAGAGGTTAATTTTTAGAAAAATCGTTTGGTTTAATGGGGTTAGGATCCTTAATAATAATACAGACCTGTGCACTGCCCCCCGGAGTTTTATTTGGGGGCGATTCTAAAACAGGGGGGCACTGTGGGGGCAACTTTTTTGAAACGGGGGGGCAAGCAGGGAAGAAAGAAAAAAAAGGAAAAAGGAGAAAAAAGAAAAAAAGAAGGAAAAAGGGAAGAAAAAAGGGATAAAAAAAGCGAAAATAAGGTAAAAATAGGTCTACAATGGCATAAAATACATTGAAATAGGTTAAAAACTGCAAAAAAATCGCAATGATGGCGTCATCATAGGTCAAAAATGGCGCCAACATTTTAGGGTACTTTTTCATTCATAGGTCAAAAATGGCGCCAACATTTTAGGGTACTTTTTCATTTTTTGTCGGGGGGGCAATAAAACGGGGGGGAATCCTCCAATAACGCGGAGGGAGGCATTTCCAGACCGTGCACAGGTCTGATAATATACATGTTATTACTACTAAACTTCATTAAAAAACACTACACAAAATGTATTGTCAAAATTTTAATCAATAAAGCAAAAAATACTAATGAGTAACATGGAAGTCAGCATAAAAAATAATTTATGCGTATTATAAACAATGTTGTTCTTATAGGCTAACCTCTGGAAGCGGCATATCGGACACACTCTGAGCGTTTAGAGGCCCTCGGACGAAATTTTCTGGGGGTTGCGGTATAATTTCCACGTAGTCGGGGTACTCTTGGTCGTACACAGCCTGGTATTGAGGTCGCGATCAAATTCTTGAACTAAACTCACTTTTAAATCGATATTTTATACTTCCTAGTCAACCAATGACCGATATCCGAATTCTAGATAATAGGAAAAAAGTTTTGAGAAAAACACCGATAGTGCAGTTGTTTACCGAATAAAATAATATGATCATCTGATAACTCATAATTTTAAAAATCATTAATGATTTTTTGTATTAAAAAAAGGTTTTAAATTTTTTTTTTCAAATTTTTCCAAAAATATGAGCTTAACAGCAAAACTGTGTTTATGACAGCAAAATGAGTTTGTCTTCGTCTGAATAATAACCATCCAAAAAACCTAATTACCACCATTGATTTTAAACAAAGATTATACTTTGTTTAAATTCAATAGTGGTACTTATTTTTTAAATAGTTATCATTCAGACGACGTCATTGTGGTTTCATAAACACAATTCAGCTGTTATTTTTAAATAAGTTTTAATGTTCATATTTTTAGAAAAATGAGCAAATATTCCTTCAGTGTACTTTTTGTGTAGTTTGTCCAAAATGACGACATTAGGTTTAGAGACAAAAATGACACGCAGAAAATTTTTTTATTATGGGTAATTATTGTTTAGTGTAACTAATTTTAAGCTAAAATTTGGAGCTCACAAATAAAAATCAAGAAAAAATTGTAATAATTTCTTTAAAACTCTTTTTCGTTTTGACACTAAAAAAGAAAAAACTTTGAATACAAAAGAAGTTTTTGCGATAATGAAATATTCCATGCAAATTTTATCGATATGAAATACGTTATACATTGTAATAAACTACACCCTGAATAAAATTTGCATATTGCTTGCTACCGTACAGCTTAATCATTTCAATTTGCTAGTTTACTGATTTGATTACTAATCACGCACAAAAATTATGTACGACCTAAGTACGACCTAGGTCATACGAATGTTTCACGGTTGTAACCGACGAAAAGGCAATAACGGCAATGGGTTAAATTTTACTTCTTTATCGACTTACAGTTTCTAATTCTTTCGGTTCTTCAAAAAATTAACCTAGGTTTTTGATTGAAGAATTTTTGCGCGACCTGATAATTAAGCCCCATCCCGTCGTCATCCTGCGCTTCTGATTCTTCTTCTACTTCTTCTTTTACGTCTTCAACATTCGGCGCCGTTTGCGCTGTATCTTCCTTTTTTTCATTCTCCATTGGTTCCGGATTTGATTTTTTAACCTAAACCGGTTTTTTATAAAGCTCAAGAGATAATTGTACAGTCAGTTTTTCAAAAGCCCGCGATTTTGCATTATAAAACATGGTTTGAATGGTATAAGTTTTTTTAATTTATCAAGAGCTACAAATTTAATGCTAAGAGGTCATGGAAAAAGTGATCATAACTGAGTTATTTGCATTTATTTTTTACAGACGTTTTAAGAAGAGTAAAATAAAAATGCTCGAGTATTAATAGTTTGGGTTTTGTTCTGTTTGGGTTAGTAGGTTTTTTTAATATCAAAGCAAAACAACCAGCGATCGAGGTTTGGGCTCTTTGGGCAGGGGAGGGGTGGTCATATTATTTCCTATCAATTCAAAAAAAAGTTCAAATATTTTAAAAAAATTCAAAAGAAAAGTTTCTTTTTTTTAATTTAAAGAAAAAGTTCTGTTTTTTTTTAATTTAAAGCAAAAATTCCATTTTTTTTAAAATTTAAAGCAAAAGTTCCAATTTTTTTTAAATTTAAAATATAAGTTCGATTATTTTTTTTAAATTCAAAGGAGAAGTTCCATTTTATGTTCAAATTCAAAGCAAAAGTTCCTTTTTTTCTAAATTTGAAGCAAAAATTCCTTTTTTATATTGAAACCAAAAGCTACATTTTTTTTAATTTTAAACAAAATTTCCGATTTTTTTAAATTTAAAGCAAAAGCTACAATTTCGTTTAAATTCCAATTAAAACTTTCTACCGGCTGCGGGGCTTTCGGTTCTTCGGGTTCGGAGTCGGCGACGTCGTAGCGGACGATTTTTTCGCTGGGCGGGGGGTTAACGACGGTAGCGGCTGGCACCTGGGGCATCCCGTTTTCATCCAACTCCTTCGTTTTTAAGTTGTTAAAATCCAATGTCACCTGGAATTTAGTATATTATCGATAAGTCATTAACTGAAGTTTTTAAATATGCCGTAAAAAAGCGTCTTTTAATATCAGCATTAGAATGTGTTTTTTTATAATTCAAGAATGCTGAGTTGCAGTTTTAAAAGGCAAATATTGTGTACACGCAAAATGATTCTAAAAGGTTTATCTTTATTTATTATTTCGCACAATAACACATTACAATATCAACCCAGCGTCAAAATGTTACTTCTTTTATCCCTTTAAAAATCTTGATGACCCCTTTTATTTCTGATTTTTTAGAAATAAAAAAATTAAAATCAGTAGTCTAGATCATACATGGGCACGGGGGGGGGGTTGGGAGGTTAACCCCCCCAAATTCTGAGATGGGAGTTTAGCCCCCCACTCAGAAGTGGGGATGGAGAAAAAGTTAACCCCCTCCCCAATTTTGGAAAAATGAAGAAAAAAATGTCTTTAAAATGACTACTAACTGCCTCCAAACTTAAGTTTTGAGGTCAAAATGAATGTTTTAAGCAATAAAAAGCTCAAAAATGCAATAAAAAAGGGCTTTTTGACCTAAAATTAGCGTTTTTTTTACCTATTTTTACTTCAAAATCGAAAAACGATATGGGTACAATGCACTCCAGAAAAAAAAACGATATGGGTATTTTGCGTTTTTTGGATTTTAACCCCCCCCCTAATTTGGGGTTTAATCCCCACTCCGGACCAACTTGCCCATGTATGGTCTAGATCAACTATCTTTATGTAAACGAGACCCCACCAAGTACACCATCTTTCTAGTTACCTGAGGTTGATTGCCTTTGGACGTGGGGAGATTACATCTCTGAACCCTAGATTTAAAAGAGCCATATTCCCGAAGGAACCCCCTTCTATTTGATAAGACCGAAATACCATCGACCATTCGCACTGTGCCAGACTATGATACAAGCCAACAAAAAACAGACAAACCTCTTCAGCGTCTTCTTCCGGCATCTGCGTTGTTTGGAGTCGGAGGGCGGACTGATCCAAGGTCACCGCGGTCGGAACTGCTGCCGAATTTCCTCTTCGCGTGCCCTCCCTCATTGGCGTAGCCGGCTGAAACCAACAAACTCCATTAACAATACTAAAATATTGGGTTGTATGAAGAGGTAGGTAGCCACTCGGACTTGGAGTGGGTATACCCGAACCCAGACCTGTGCAAGCCGCCTCCCCGGTAGTTTATCAGGGGGGGGGCACGGCCAAAACGGGGGGGCACGGGGGGGCAATTTTTTTGAAGGCAATAAAACGGGGGGCAAGCAGGGGGAAAGAAAAAAAAAGAGAAAAAAAGGGGAAAAAAGAAGGGAAAAGGGAAAAAAGGGACAAAAAAAGCGAAAATAAGGTAAAAATAGGTCTAAAATGGCTTAAAATACATTGAAATAGGCTAAAAACTGCAAAAAATTCGCGATGATGGCGTCATCATAGGTTAAAAATGACGTCATAATTTTAGGGTATTTTTTCATTTTTTGGCAAGGGGGTGGGGCAATAAAACAGGAAGGGGGCAAATACTCCAATAAAGCGGGGGGTGGGCATTTCCAGACCGTTTACAGGTCTGCTAACCCATAGGTAGGCGGGGGCGGGGGGTTATACGCGCCAGTGGCGTGCCCAGGGGGGGGGGGGGGGGGGGGGGGGGCGCCCCCCCCCCCCCCCCCGAAATCCGGCGAAGCCGGATTTTTTCGTAAGGGGGGACCCTTACGTTTTTTAAATTTTGGGAGAGAAAAATTTTTTTCTTTAATATTAATACAGAAACTTTCCTGATGCCTTCCAAAAGCATATTAATAGTCAAAAATCCAAAATTTTCCCGCTACGCGGGTAGTTTAAATTGACAATTTATCTTAGTTTTTCAACTTCAAATCGATTATCCCGTTCAGTAGTTAAGGCATACATGTTTAATAAAACTACTATAAACCCTTATTATCCGTTTATTAACGTTTAAACACATGTTTTAAATGTATAGGTATAAAAAAACCTTAAAATTTGTAATAAGTATCATTTGGAATTAAAATTTCTATTGTATTTTAGCGCCTTAAATTCAAAATTTTCTCCCCCGGGGGGCATTCTGCCCCCCCGGACCCCCCCTGACAAGGGGCTCTGCCCCTTGACCCCGCTGGGGGGCTCTCGCTTCCCAGACCTTTACCCCAATCTCAAGGGCTGCCGCCCCCCAGACCCCCCTTCAGGGTTCGTATTTCCCCCCAGACCGCCCTCACCCCGAAATGAAATCCTGGGCACGCCACTGATACGCGCCCCCGAAAAAATTTCCGATTATCTGCCGACACCTCCCTAAAATTTGGGGGTTACCCGAACACTCTCCCTAAAGGTTAGAGGTTACCAGTACTAAAAACATTAAAAACGGGGTATTTGATGTATACTCCAAAAATTTTTTTAAGGCACCTCACCCAGAAATTTGGGGGGATTGAGTATACCCCAAAACAAAAAAATCTGGGAGGCTGCCCACCTATGCCCAACCCCCAAATTTTTTTAAGGGGTGAAATTTTTTGGGTATGCCTCAAATACCTCGTTTTTAGCACTGCCTGACCTCCAAGATTTTAGGAGTGTGTCGGCAAGGTTCGAGATTTTTAAGGTGGGAGGAATAACCCCACAACCCCATGCCATGCCCACTTATGGTTGTATAAGTAAGAGTACGAAACTACATTTTATATTAGAAAACAACACACCTGTGCACGATCCGCAAATGTACCTTTTCCGTTTTATTAGTGGCTCTGCGCCCCCCCCTCCACTCTTCTCTGTTTTATGTCTGATTTTACTGGTTCATTTCGTATTGCTATGTAAACCCGATGCAGGGTGCTAAAAAACAATTTGCAAATAACATTTAATTAACCACAAGCTTATGTGCTGATTTTATTTTTTTGCTTTATACACCAGACATTTTTAAGTATCTAGATTTTTGATACGAACTGAAGTTTGTTCAAAAATGAATATGACTGAAAAAATTTCAACATGAAGAAATATGGCTAACGGCGCATTTGATTCAGTCAATATTTATATCAATGTATAGCTAAAATTAAACTTTATACAATATTTTTTTTTTAAATTAATTGTACCGTTAGCGAAATATGCTCATCGAAAATTTTTTTCCAGTCTAAATGATTTTTGAACTTACTAAATTTTTTTAATTAGGCGCTGTTATCTTGTGTTGTGTGGTTGGTGTTTTTAATATGAAGTACAATTTTAATCTTATTGACTGTTTATCTAAGTTGTAGGTAAAAACCAAAATAGCTTTCTGAAAACATTTTTATTTTCTTTCATTCATTTGTTGCTAATTTTATTTTAAATTTTTTTTTTAATTTTTCACTAAATCAGCAAAATGTAAAAAGAATAGAAAAACAGTCGGTCATACGTTAACGTCATGTCGGTTTATATCTTTTTAAAACAAAAAACGTCTCGCCAACGAAGCGCTTTGTTTATAAAAAGCGTTACCACTGTTTAACCGGGACACTTAGGATTGGTTTACACCGAAATGACAAGTGATAAGTGACGATTCTTTCCGCGTGCGTTAAAATCATTACACTGTTACTTTTTCGTTGCCGTTGGAATGCGTTATCACTTGGCACTTATCACTCTGGTGTGAACCAGGCCTTACAGTTGTAGCTTAATGACTTTATTATAGGGTTATCCTATCAAGTGGCGAGATATTTTTTATTTAATGGTAATACTGTGCGGATTGTTTTACGGGTTTGAATAGCGGTGATTGCACGTGTTTTCTAACTTTTTAGGTCAACAACGAATCGTTGCGGGACGTCACCCACGATAAAGCCATTTCCATCCTTCGACAAACGCCGTCCATAGTCCGCCTGCTCATATACCGAGACGCCAATTTGCAACTCAGCCTTCTAGATCCCACGCAGATTTACAACATTTTCGAGGTTTGTTGCGTGTCTTGGTATGAAAAATGTATAATATAAAACTTGAGGAAGAATATCTGGCTTTATACATAGCTCTAACTAGATTTACTGCCTTAACTAGAACGTGCCATAAGTTTGGCGCGATCTAGTTAAGTGCTAACTAGGGCTTTTTTCCAAAGGATAACCACTTAAATTGGCCCTAGTTAAGCACCCTAATTAGGGCCTTATGAAAAAAAATTGATTTCCACGAAACAATTGTTCCGTTATATTTTTAGTATAATCGTGACTACTTTAATTTGAATAAGAAGAAATCGTGAATCTTGTAATGTAATGAAACTAAAAAAAATTATTTATTTATTTTGAAAAAATCTAATACTTTATAAAGTAATTTTAAATAAAGTGAGTTTTTTCTGAAGTCCCTAATCACGGCCATTACGCGACCTAACTGAGACCACAATTTAGGAAAAGAGGTTCTAATTATAACATCAGAGTGCCATAATCAGGGCATGCTCTAATGAGGCAGTAATTGTATATAACCAATATATGAAGTCACATTTTTTCTTTGATGTTGTATATTTTTTTGTTTTTGCACTATCAAAATCGAAAAATTACGCGATATTTTTTAATACTGAACAATGCATGAGTTTTTTTGCAGTAATTGCCCTATTATTACCTGTAAAAATCCAAGTGAGCTCAATTAGAAAAGGAGAGGTCGGGGATAAAATTTTACTGACACCTTATTAAATTTATTTTCATAATCCGACATTATATTTCTATGTGAATAACTCTTATAAGTCAAAACGAAACCCTTACAAATAGATGTGAATACAACCTTATACTCTAGTGATGTTTCTACTCTCCGATATAACGCTCCGAAGATCTAAGGAAAATCACTATAATATTCAGACTATTTTAAGAGAATCAACCTACAATTTCATTCCCATTAGAGCCTATTCCACAAACCTACAAGTTTTACAAGCTAAAAATTATAAGCACTTTTACAAAACTTATACATTCTGTTCCACGAAGTTTTTTCCGCTCTTGCAATTTATTAGAATTCAATAATTTACAAAGGCAGAAAAAATTTCGCTAACAGAAATTGAAAGTCTTGTAATTGTGCTTGTAGTTTATATTTTATAATGCTTGTAGGTTAGTGGAATATACCCGATTGCGATTTACGATGGAAAAAAAACTACGTGATATCCTGCAAAGTTTATCAATAATTCACGCATAAACCAGTGTTAAAAAATTCGGCATTTCTTGGTCGATGATGCATTTATAATTATTAGCGAACGAGCGCTTTTATTTAACTGCTTATATATAACGGCTGCATTTAACCACTAACTACATTTTTTGATTTTTTTAAAACCTAATTTTCACCTAAAATGTTGGATTCAAACGAAAGTGTTTTATGGTTTATTGTATTATAATTAAAAAAATAAGGAACTTAAACTGTTGTAGCAACAAAAATGTTGTAAATTATTATTTTGTGTATCTTTTAATTAAAAAACGACAAAACTAACTGTAAAGGCTTAAGTCGAAGAAGCTAGGTAGCCAAAAGCTTAAATTTTAAATTTGGTTCAATTGCGACGACTGCGACCAGTAATAAATAATCAGGGATTTTTCAAAAAAAAAAAACAAAAACAAAACAAAATTCGCTTAAAATTTTTGGTAATTTTTGTGTGGCAATCTTTTTATTATTAGAAATCAAAATTGAAATTGAAAAGTTTACTTACCAAAAGTTTTAACTTTTGGCAAGTAAACTAAAAACTAACTTTTGTATTTAAAAATACAACTGTCAATAAAACATGAAACACGGTGGTATACATATAGGTAAAAAAGGCAAGTGGGCAAAGAAAGGTTTGGAAACCGCTGATTTACCTCCCAAAGATTATGGAATATTTATAAAACTATTCTTTAAAGGTGCGGTGCGGAGTCAAACCTTTTGTCTTCGATTTTGATAATTTTTGAGAAAACCTTACCACTGCCCCCAATAGTCCACAAAAATTTTTTCAACAAAATATCTCAAGTGGTTCAGGAGTTATGACTCCACAAAATGGAGTTTTTTGAAAATTGTGTACATGAAAGATTTCTCAATGGGTATAACGATTTAAGTTACAAATTATGCACTCAAAGAAAGCCGCTACTCGTTAAGATCGTTAAGATCGGCTGGATCGTTAAGATTGTTGCAGTATTTGTCGAGATATTGCGTTTTTTATACAAAAAAACCCTCGATTTTTTTGCTAAAAACACGAAGTGAAGGAAAAAAGGTTGGGCAAACTTCACAAAATAACTGTCGTCGTTTGATGTCTTTAACGAAAAAGTTGCGGGTTTTTTGTACGGGAAACGCAATATTTCGACAAATATAGCACCAATCTTAATGATCAAGATATCAATTTAAAGTAGAAAATAGCCGCTTCTTTTTGAGTGCATAATTTGTAACGTAAATTGGTGTACCCAATGTACAACCTGTCACGTACAGAATTGTAAAAAACGCCATTTTCGGGGGCGGCGGGCGGCCGGGGCGGGGCAAAAAGGGGCGCTCCCCCCGCCCTTCAAATCGAGGTTTATTTAAAACTGAATGTCATATTTTCGTATAAAATTCTAAAATGGGATAAACTTTTTTAAAATAAAATATTTTCAATTCAACTGCTACAACCACATGCTTTTCGTGAGATTTAAACATTTATTACCCTGTTGAAAAAATTTTGTCGAAATATACCGACAATATAATATTAATAATAATATATGAGTCCCCTTCCTTTTTATCTTCCTTTTTAAGTATTTGTAAAAAGTAAAAAACATTGTTCATAAGTTAAAAGGACTAAAATAGCCTATTGGGGGCAGGTTAGAAGTAATGTTTTCCACAAAACGCAATTGTTAAAATCGAAGACAAAAAAAACGTTTTGCGACGGTTCTTTTCTTCGGAAAGACAATCTCATTCATTTATTACTTTTCGACTCCGCACCGCACCTTACTCGAGGCGTAAATGTTTTCGGGGTTTTATATAAATTTTGAAAAACTGGAATGTGTATTTTGTAATAAATTCTAAAATGGGATAACTTTTTTAAAATAAAATATTTTCTTCTTGCTGCAACAACATGCTTTTCGTGAGTTTTAAACATTTATTCCCTATTTAGAAAAACAATTTTGTCGAAATTGTACCAGACAATATAATATTAATAATAATATATGAGTCCCCCTCCTTTTATCTTCCTTTTAATACTCTGTAGAAAGTTAAAAAACATTTTGTTCATAGTTTAAAAGGACTAAAATAGTCTTTTTCAAATTAGAAAATTGTTTTCCGTTCCAGTTAACCGTTGATTATTTACACACAAGAGACAAAATAAAACGTTTCCGACGACTTTTTCTCGGAAAGACAATCTCATTTAGTTATTACTTTTTCGGAGTCAAACAAAAGTAAAATTTTTCAGAATTTTTAAAACTTCGCTATTTGTGAAGTTTCATCCAAATACATGCACTATTAACGACTTCGATATATTTAAGACATCCGTCTTTTCAAAAAGGCATATATATTTTTTTGAAATTCCGCTAAATATTGCTGTATATATACTTTTGCCTATTTAAAAAACGAAAGAAAATTTTAGGTTGAATTAACCAAGAAACCCAGCAGGGGTCTCGAGTCTTAAGCATCGTGGGCCGGAAGAACGAGCGGGTGTCTACGTGTTCGAAATCGTTAAAGAGGGAGTAGCGGAGGCGGACGGACGTATGATGCAGGGTAACCAAATACTGGCAGTCAACGGGCAGGACCTCACTTTCTGCCATGCAAGAACAGGCTGCGGCCATCTTGAAAGTAAGCCCCATGGGATTAGAAATCCACTTTTTGCACATTAGATGTCCGTATGATATAAAAACCTTAATACTCGCCGTTAGCGGTATAATAAAAATAAAAAAATTACCAACATAAAATTCATGAAAACATTGTAATCCAAAATGTAGACCTTAGTCTCCCTGAGCAATTGAAATAAAATCTCTTATATCAAGCTAAAATTCTTATAATTATTTCTTTTTTAATTTAATATAAACTAGTTCTGAATAAGCGTCTTTCACTGTACGAGAGAGGGTACAAAATACTTAACTAAAATTGCTACACGAAGACGTGTATTTTACTACGTTGAAATGCTTTAATATATAAGTTTGTGCTAAGTAAATTTAGGTTTTTTGATTAAACATCACAATAGTTAATAATCATCAATAAAATAGTGTTTGCGTGAACGATGACATTTTCGAAAATTTTCGAACTAGCAAAAATAGAAGTTGAAATTGGTGCTTTAAAACTAATTGCAAACCTACATAGGTTTTTTTAATTGTCTGGTTGTAAAACTATTCAGAATTTTTAAAAATTAATTTTAAAAAGTCCATTCCAAACTTTTAAATATAAACATTTTCTATAAATGAAACATTAAAAACGTGCAAACTAAGCGCGCGAGCAGCGCTATACCTATGAAGCGGCAAAAAACTAAATACCCGAAAAAATGTTTTTGCTTTTGCAAATGTATGGAAAATTGTTTAAGAAATTTTTGAAGGGAAGGGGAGAATTTTCAAGGGAAGAATTTAAACTAATAATTATTTAAAATATTTGAAACCGTAAATGTACTAAAGCTAAAGTCTTGCAGGCTGACATTAAAGACGTAACCGCTCTCTGTCAGGGAAAAAATAAACAATAAATGCGCGAGCGAAAAAAATTTGAAAAAAAAGTTTTCAGCGGTTATTTAACCAATGGACCTACCTAGCATTACAAAAATTTGGGTTTGCGGTCCCGCCGTGAAATAAGAATTTGTTAAATCAAGTTAGTTATGAAACCAATGATTTTTACCAATTTTTTTCGAAAACCGGAGATTAAACAACTATATTAAAACAATTTGGAGTATTTTTGTTAACTTTTGACCATTATTTTAGAACTATATTAAGCGTAACTAAGATTTCTCATAT
>JASAMX010034706.1:0-23695 GCA_030248175.1 Microlaimidae sp. YZB2_3 | reverse complement strand
CTTGGAAGATTCCGAAAATGTACATTAGTTGGAACATAAAATAATTAATTCTAACGACAAAATGCCCTACTCAAATTTGTAAAAAGTAAACGAGACCCAAAGAAAAGCATTGCTCCTTTGTTAACCGAAAATAACACTTTAGCTTGTAATGCTAAACAACAATGTGAGATCCTAAACTCAATTTTTGCCAAAAACTTTACAACTGATTCAAATGTGTGCGATAAATTAAATAAATTAACAAATGCTGAAATTTTTGATATTAAATTTACCTCTGAAATTATTTTGAAACCTAGCGCTTCCTGTGTATATTAAAAATCACAAATTAAATTAAACTTGGAAACTAGAGATTTAGGAGTTCTGTATAGGCTAATGCCAAATCTTCTAATCATTGCAACAATATTGGCAAAAAAACTGACTTCAGTTTCAAACATTTTGTTTCGTTGCTTTCAACACAAGAAATTCCTAGATGCGCTAATCAATGCCTATAAGTGGTTTTGTTAGATGCCTATGACTCCAAATACAATTCTCAAGGTCACTGTCACCTTATTTTCAGAAGATATAGACTTAATCTGAAAGCAGTTTAAAAATTATGACTACGTTAGAATTCTTTTACAGACATGTAATCTCCCTTCGAACGCATCTTATACCTACTGTTTAAGTCTTGGCTTTATTTACTTTGTAACCCCGTAATTTCGGCTTTGATCTTAGTGTTAGTTAGAACATAAATACTTAATTCTAACGGCAAAAATGTCCTATTTTAATTACTAAAAAGTATACAAGACCCTAAGAAAAGCGTTGCTCCTTTGTTAACCGAAAATAACACTTAACTTGTAATGGTACCGGTTTTTTTAATTTCAGTAAGAATTTTGATTCAGTGTATACACAAAATATTAATAAGCAAACTTAAAGCCTACGGAGTTACTTTGGAAATTTACTACACTGGATTCTGGCTTTTTTAAGCGATAGAAAACAAAAAGTGGTAATTAGTAATGAAAGCTCCTTCTATCGTAATGTTACATGAGATATTCCCAGGGTTCCGTTTTAGGTCCTCTCTTTTTTTATTATTTATTAACGGACTACCTCTACTTTTTTCTATGACATAAATATAAAATTATTCGCCAATAACATAAAGCTATACCACTCTAGACATTCATATGAAGAAAATAGTCTTTTCATAAACGACACAAACAAACTAGTTTTATGGTGTGAAAAGTGGCAGAATGAAGTTGCTTATCATAAGTACTGTGTAGTGCATATGGAGAATAAAAACCCTGCACTTCCTGTGTATATTGAAAATTACAAATTAAATTTAAACTCGGAAACTAGAGAGTTTGAGATGCTTTTGTATCGGCTAATGCCAAATCTTCTAATCATTGCAACAGTATCACCAAAAAGAGCATTTTCAGTTTCAAACGTTTTGTTTTGTTGCTTTCAAACAAAAAATTTAGATGCGCTAATCAAAACCTATAAAGTTTTTGTTAGACCTATACTTGAATACGATTCTCAAGTTTAGTCGCCTTCTCTTTTGAGGGATATAGACTTAATTGAAAGCATTCAAAGAAAATACACACGTAGAATTTTTAAGTATTAATGTCCCTTGGAACGCACCTTCTTATACTGACCGTTTAAAAATTCTTCATCTTGATCCACTTGAACCCGCAGAATTCGCTTTGATCTTTCAGTATGTGTTTTAGCATAATTAACAACCTGAATGATTTAAAATTTTCAAAAATTTTTCAGTGGGCTACGTTTAAAGGAAAAAACGATCATAATAAAAAATTAAATTTATCACCTGCTAAATGTTATTTGTTGTTTCATTCTTATGCTTCGCGAACTGCAAAATGTTTTAATTCATTACCAGAAAATACAGTTGAAGTTAGTTTACTTTCTTTCACAAAATTAAATATGATCTAATAAATCATATTTAATATATGAGATAGTACATTATGCTATAACATAGCTCTACTACTGCAACATAAATGAACATCGTAATAAATGGATTTTTTTAAGTTTTTGAAGTTTTTTTAAGGTACGGCGGTACTCAGTTAAAGTTTTTCTCCTCGATTTTGACCATTTTTTTTTGACAAAATTTTTCCCCTAGCCCCAATAGCCCACTAAACCTTTTTATCAAAATATTTCCAAAAACACAAAATGAAGGAAAAAAATGTTGGGCCGAACTTAATCCCAATTTTGGTCGTACATTTAGCACTCAAAAACTTTCGAGAGGGCAAAACACAGTACACTAAGTATAATTTTTACTATTTTCCTATTAAAAATGAATTTTTTAATAAAGCACTCTCAACGACTTTTCCAACCAATATATCTGTCACAAAGATATAAAGAAAAAAACAACAACGAAATCAGTCCAGACACCTAACACCTTCGGTTTTTATCAATATGACTTCAAAAACAACTAATAAATTTTTATTATTGGTATATGCTTTAAAAAGAAAAACAAAGCATATTTTATTTGCATTTATATGAGTTTTTAATTAAAAAAACTGTGAAGGGTCAAAAGAAAATTGGTAAAGTTGAAGCGCTGAAAGTAAAATTTATAGTTTAGAAATAACAAAAAACCAAAACAGACAGTTTTTGTTAAAAAGTAATTATTTTTATGTTTATTTAATGAAAAAAAATCAAAAAAGTATGTTAACCAGAGCTCAAACTCAATGAAACGCACACAAACTTAAATCAGTAGTTAGTAACCCCCACAACGGCCCCTACAGGCTCAGCAACAAACGTAAAATTTTCTAGACAAATCGCTCGTTTTTATAGCAACAAATCCAAGGTTTTTTGTACAGGAAAGGAAATATCTCAACAAACACTGCACTAATCTTAAATATCAATATATTAAATTAAAGTAGAAAGTAGCCATTTTTTGAGTGTATATTTTGTACCTTAGTTTTTTTATACACATTAAGCAATCTTTTTCAAGTACAGAATTATCGCAAAAACGTCATTTTTGGGGGTTCATATCTCCTGAAGCCACTGGAGATATTTTGATGAAAAAATTTTCGTGGGATTTTTGAATCTTTTCACAAAAATATGAAAAATTTCACAAAAATATGAAACTTTTCACAAAAAAATCATAAAAATAGAAGACAAAAATTATTACTCGATAACGCACCTTTAAGCATAAAAAAGAATTTATCCAAAATTCCAAACTTTTCAAAAACTATGCAGAGAGGCCAGATTTTTCCGGATTCCAGGACACGAGGGCTACTGGACACGAGAGTACTGACCTAAGAAATAATACGTTTGAAAAAAATATGTAAATTTTTAAATCTTATTGAGCTGAAATAAATTTTAATCTTTGTTTGTATGCGTAGTCAATTAAACGTTACATACATGTAAGTCAGTTTGATTTTAATTATAAATAACATTTTTGCTTGCTTAAATATAATGGAATTTACTAAAAAAAAACATTGCAAACTGTTTAAAAACATCGTACTAACTAAACAAAATTTTAAAGGTCATTTTACACACAAATTATACTATGGCTTTCTAATAAAAAACAATAATAATATTATTGAAGCTTACTTTAAACAAAGCTGTGAAGCTTCGAAACCTTGCCTTTGCAAAAAACTAAAAAAATAATATTAAACAATCATGAGTGGAAAGAGAACACTAAGAAATTTATTAATTACTGTTTTTTCTAAAGCAGATACGTGTTTGAAAATACGAAGCGTATTGTGCAGTTTTTTTTGCTGTCATTTTTTTATTTAGACTCTTTTTATCGACTCTTGATTAAAATAATTAATAATAGTTTTTTGATAAAATCTTTGGAAAAAAATAACTTCTGCAAAAATAAATTTCAGTAGTAGAAATGTTAACAAATATCTTCTTGCCTTTTTTAGTCCACTCTAGCTTAGGGAATCACTTGAACACAAGTTAATCATTTAAAGCAAGACAAACAAAATGTGCCTTTAAAACCCAAAAACATACAAACAATTGTTAGATTTTTCATGTATGATGTTTTTGCATTTAGATGTAAGTATAAAGTCGTGAGTAACTAAAATATTCCAACAACAAATCTTTGGGAGTCTGCAAAATCTTACCATTGCACAGTAAACTTTATTTTCCTAAGCCTAAGCAAAACCCAAAAAATAAGCTAAACTTTATCGTAATATTTTTAAAATAGTGTGCTTTTAAAAAATACTCAACAATTTACTTTTAAAAAAGGCAAGCAATTGTTTTTTAGAAAATATTTTACTAAAATGTTTTTGCAAGATTATTAATAGCAGTTATTTGCAATTATTTTTGCAGTTATTTTTTCCGAAAGCATTATTAAAAATTCATTTTTTCCACACACCACGAAAAATAACCACAAAAATGTTTTGACAGCACAATCAAAGCATAACAGCAACCTTAATGTTTATTATTTTTCAAGTCGTCTCATAGCTTCTCAGCATTTTAGAATTATTTTTAAAAAAATGCACGAAAATGTAGACAAATAACACAAAAATGTCAAACATGAAATTATGATTTTTGTTTTAGGCCTTCTCAATAATTTTTTATAACCCTATTCTTTATAAGTCAGTCAAACAAACTAAAATATTTTTAAGTAAAACAAACTATTGTTATGCAATAAGTTTATCCCGGTCTATGCGGGAAGGTTATGTTTTTTGCTCGTCAGTACCCTCGTGTTCAGTACCCTCGTGTCCCCCCTTGCATAATGAATCAATTTTGCTGCGAGGTTGTGGTGAACGCAATTTTTTTAAGCCCAGCACCGTCGCGTCCAGTACCCTCGTGTCCAGTACCCTCGTGTCCAGTACCCTCGTGTCGAGCACCCTCAAGTCCAATACCCTCGTGTCCAGTACCCCCGTGTCCAGTACCCTCATGTCCAGTACCCTCATGTCCAGTACCCTCGTGTCCAGTACCCTTGTGTCTAGTACCCTCGTGTCCAGTACCCTCGTGTCCAGTACCCTCGTGTCCAGTACCCTCGTGTCCAGTACCCTCGTGTCCAGTACCCTCATGTCCAGTACCCTCGTGTCCAGTACCCTTGTGTCCAGTACCCTTGTCTCCAGTACCCTCGTGTCCAGTACCCTCGTGTCCAGTACCCTCGTGTCCAGTACCCTCGTGTCCAGTACTCTTGTGTCCAGTACCCTCATGTCCAGTACCCTCGTGTCCAGTACCCTCGTGTCCAGTACCCTCGTGTCCCGTTCCCAATTTTTATAATAGTTTTTACCACACAGGGGTTGTAGTGACCACATAAAATATAGCAAAATCACTCAATTTTGTATATAAAGGTTTAGTTTTAATTATTGTTTTATGGCGTCTTGCAGTGTTTTTAAAATTTTGAGTAATGAACATTTTCTTTGAAAAAATGTAAAAAAAAATCAAAAAAAAATTATAAAACCAAAAAAATACTGTCAAAATGTTTCCACTGGGTGCTAACTTTTTAACTTATGGACCTTCTTAGTACTAAAAACAATGCGCTAGTCCACTGTGCCTGTGCCAATGAACTTATATCATTAAAAGGTTTATGAAAAGACACTCCAGATTTAATTTTAAAAACCACACAGAAGCAAACAAAACTCTGTATATACTTAAAATAGGGTTATTTTCTCCTGTATTGCAAATTGTTTCACTGCTGAACATTGTGAAATGAATATTTAAGTGGGGTTTAATAATTTTTGTTGTATTTTGAATTTTACTAAGCTTCATTTCACCCCATCGATGTTTGCAAATTTCCTATTTATAGTAGTTTTTTGTATTATTAACAGCCATATTTTTTATATGCTTATATCTCGCAAGATATCGTATGTCAAAAAATCTACTTTACGTACTTCACGAAACTTTCCTCGGCAAGATATACCTTGTGCAGATGTTTATAAAAGTCATTCGAAGTTAGTTGGTGTTATTTTTCTTTGTTAAGGGTTTTGCTATATATCCTATGAAAAACTTTATCATATGAAACAGTCTTGCCACAGTTCTTTTTAATTTCCTCATTTTTTATAAAGTTTTTTTTAGAATATATTGTTAAAGTTTCCCGAGATTACAGGCAAGATACTCCGATTTATAAGTTGTGATTAGAAATTAATCGACTTAATTTAAATGCAAATAAAATCTAGCCGACCGCGATATTGTCAGTATTGCATCGATTATTTAACAACAAAAACATTCAAAATTTTTTAATAAAGCGGGTTGATAACAAAGAGTAAAAACTGTATTTTAATAATTATTTATCAAATTACTTAATTTGGAGCTTAAATGCAAATTTTTTAAAGGCTAAAATTGGTTGATTTATGTATATTTTGTGAAACGGTGGAATTAAAAAAAAATCTGCGTTTTTGTTTTAAAAAAAGTCATTACCGCACAATTTTAGTTGGTCCCCTCATGTCTGCATTCTAATTGTCAGCGTCAGCCAGATATAATTCAACCATGGTGAACGTACTATTGCTGAAATATATCATACGGAATGACCAATCAGCTGCGTTCCAACCATGCTTATGCAAATTATTTTTTACGTGACTTTGGTCGATTATGGGGTTATCATTTCTAGATCAGAATAATTGAAATTGAAATTCAAAAAATACAACTTTTACAAATGAAATCTGTACATCTTCCAACCGCACACCGGGGCCCGAATTTTTTCCGGATCATGGTGGCGTTTGACTGGATGTTTTTTTAAAAAATATTTATTAGTTTTCTTTTTATAACAGGTTTTAACGCTTTTAAAATATGAAGTATTTTCTGTTATGTAGAAATTGCTGTTTTTTTAAATGCCGTTCAATTCACTGATTCCCTTCGAAAACTATTTAGTTGTTTTTTTATAAAAAAAGTACGTGTTATTTGTTATATGCAAATCGTTTTTCCGGTAATTTTTTAACTTGATTAAATCATGAAATTTTTTAAAACGTTGTAATATAATCTAACCTATTATTTCCTTCCAACCGGTTTTTCAATTTACGTGGTAATACTAAAATTCGTTTTATGCTTTTGAAAACTATTTCCGTGCAGTTTTTTTTAATTGTTTTTCGTTTTCTTATTTACATATTTGTTAAAAAAGGAATAAATGTTCTTGGTTTAGGTAACTTTTAAATAATAGTTCATTGGAATTTAAATACGTCATTAATGCTATTTGAAATTAATATTTTTCTGAAACCCATATTTTATTCAGGAAAGTTAAACATAACAAATTGTTTCTTATGCATTTGTTAAAAAAATTACCTTATTCGACTTAAAGCATCGCAAATTTGATTTTAAAAAAATAGTTTATTTATTTTGCATAAAGCAGGATACGTAAGACGATGTTACTCAGCACTAACCACGCAACCAAATACTACACAACAATGTTAGGAAACAGTATTATTGCAACATGTCCTAGTCGGGACTCCATCCAGTCTCCTATCAGTATGCAAGACGCGCGAAGTGATGTACGTGTGAAGTGATGAAAGTGTGAAGTGATGAACGTGTGAAGTGATGAACGTTTGAAGTGATGTACGTGTGAAGTGATGAATATGTGAAGTGATGTACGTGTGAAGTGATGAACGTGTAAAGTGATGAACGTGTTAAGTGATGAACGTGCCTTTGGAGATTAGTAGATAGTTAATTAGTTAATAGATAAGTAGATTGTGTCCTTCAGTACTGTTAACCAACTGTGATAATGGTTTTGTTTATGTATCAGAAATAAAAAATCTATTAGATAGAAGTAATAGACATAGTGTAAGTGCATTATCTGATTTATTGACGTACTAAAGCTGCGAATTATAGGTTCAAGTTTCGTCTAGCCCGTTTCAGGTCAAGAAATAAAGAAGAGCTGATATTTAGTGTTTTTGATTACCTAAACCAGTAAACTGTACCTCTAAAGTTAAATCACATACTAAATTATTTCTTTTGTTTTCAGTTTAAGTTCTTATTTTTGCTGCTCTAAGTTTCGAAAATTTCCGATGGCTCCATGTCTCCTATTATGATCGCTTTAAAAAATTAAAATCGTACTTTGCAACTGGAAAAAATTCCATAACATATACAGCTCTTCCACAGCATACACTTTTCTTTAAATTGATTCATTAAAATCTATAGGTGAAATATATTCAATAACAGGTAGGAGACAGAGTCCTGCATTTTGTCTTCGATTTCGATGATTTTTGTGAAAAATATTATATTATGCTTTAAAAATTTTAACAGTTCAAGAGATATGACTTTTCAAAAACAGCTTAAATAGATTTTCATAGGATTTTGTTATTAAACAATTTTTTCAAAAAACTATATTTGTTTTTCAAAAAACGTATAAAAAAACAAGCGTATTTTTAGCTTTACTTTGACCGTTTGATTGTAGATTTTAAAAAAAGTTGTCGATATTGAAACAAACCTGCGATTTTGATCCCATCTTTTTTAAAACAAATGAAAGTGACATCAATGTCCCAAGTGAAAATGTGACGCTGTGAACGCATTGTCATATGTCATTCCGGTGTGAACTAGGTTTTAACACCATAGTCAAAAACCCTTCCATTTAAACCAGGGGCCTGTTTCATAAAATACTGGTGAATTTTACAAGTTTGTAAAATGGAGAAAAATACAAGTTTTTAAAATTACTGACTTGTAAATTTTTAAACAAATAAAAAGATGTTTTTATATGTGTAACTAAATAATAAGCGTAAATAAAGAAACACTCATATTTCCAGTGGCAAGTTTATATAAAGTGATGATAAAATAAACAAAAACGATGGAATTTATGTTTATGGTTTCTTTTTATAAAAATACCATTATAAACTTAAAGACTTAAAAAATGTTTCGCACATCATAGGTGAAAAGTAAAAAAACCGTTCATTCGGCCCGGCGGACCCGGCAAAAAATATAATTTCGTTTTTTTGTTAGATTTACGTTAAATAACAAATAAATAACATCTTCAATTATTGAACTTAGAATTACATTTCTTTTTAAATTTAAGTAGACCTTTCACAGGTTTTTTAATATACCTCCACAAACCAACAAAAAAAAAATAATTCAAATTTACAATGGTATTTTTACTTGTATTTTTTACTTGTATTTTTCACTTGTATTTTCACTTGTATTCAAGTTTTTTTGCAAACTTGTAAAAAACAAGTGAAATCGTAAAGCAAATTTTACCCTACTCGGAGTAGGGTAAATTTTTCTTTTGAGAACTTGTGAAAAATTACAAGTGGCCAAAGTTTAAAACTGGAATAACTTTAAACACACAACAGCTACGTACATGAAATTTTAAATAGTTTGCACATGGCATATAATCTTTTTTCATTTCAAATTTCAACGCAAATGGTTCAGAATAAAAAAAGTTATTGATAGACTTGTAATTTACGAAGACCAGTATTTTATGAAACAGGCCCCAGAAGTTGTTCAGTGTTAAAGATCTTCACAGCGTTATGACGTTATAGAATGACTTTTAGCCAATTAACGCTTGGAAAAAAATGGGGATCTTTCATTATTTGAAAATCAATTTGTTTCCCAAGCACTAATTGGCTAAAACAGCTCCTCCCACAACCATTTCCCCAGAGCAAAACATATATGACGTGATCACAAATACTATATTACATTTTACGGGTTTTTAAAATCCTGAGGTGAAAGTATAAATTAAGCGCAAATTTAGGTCTCAGTGAACAATTAATTCGAAATGGTTAACACCGTTAAAGCTTGTGCGCGTTTAAAATATAGTAGCAATTATTAAAATTTGTAAGTTCGAAAAATTGTGACCATTGGGGTACATAATGTAACCGCGATAGAATGCACACACAACCATGGTCAAACAAAAATATCACCACCGTAAGACGAATGCTTCTCCGTGGTAGCCTAGCAATTTAGATCACGTAAACGGGTTGAATAGAGTAAATAACAAAAATTTAAATTAGCTTGTAATAATTACTTTCTTAATTTACTTAATTACGCAGATTAATTTTTTAGGACTGGATAATTAACAAAAATGTGCGTTGTCTGCGATAAAAACAATATTAGGAAATTAATTAATTAATTTTTTTCAGAATAAAAATTTTCTTATCTTGATTGAGATTTTAGCATTTAAAAACCTGTATTTTAAGACTTAAGATTAATTAAACTTTGCTTTTAAAACGTTAAACCCAGATTAATGCGTTAAATTTTTCAAGTTTTTTTTGAACGTTAAACCCAGATTAATGTGTTTTGATTCGGTTTGGTTAAGTTTTTATATTTAAAAGTCAAAATATTTTACTCTGACCAACAATTTCATTATGTCACTTCAGTTTTTTTTTAAAAGGCTGCTAAACAATTGCCGTCGCACACAATTAACACATTAGGAATTTCAAGACCCTCAAAATGTCATATAGTATTCGTAATCACGTCATATATGTTCTGCTCTGTGGGAATGGTTGCGGGAGGAGCTAATAGAATTACTTTAAGCCAATTAGTGCTAGGGAAAAAATGAATCTTTAATGAATAAAAAATATTCTTTTTTTCATAAGCACTGATTGGCTAAAAGTGATTCTATAAGGTTATAACTCTGTAAAGAATATTAACACTTGAACAATTTCCATTTAAATGGGAGGGTTTTGTTTGACTATCGTGAATAAAACCATATAAATAAATCAAAAAAACTCCCTTTTTAACAATAAGTAAAAAAATTAAAAATATAAATAAAATTAAAAAAATAAATAAAATAAAATAGATAAATAAATCAAAGAAACTCATTATTTAACAATAAGAAACTTTCTGTGTCATTTTTATTCCTGGGCCTCGAAACTAATATTAAAACATATAAAACAAAAGAAAATAAAAAATAATTAAATTTAATAAAACATATAGATAAATCAAAGAAACTCTTTTTTAACAATAAGAAAAAAAATTAAAATAATTTAAATAAAATAGATAAATAAATTTAAAAAACTCACTATTTAACACTAGCCTTGAAAAATGCTTTAAGAATAGAGCAGAAAAAAGGGGCGATTTTTCCCCGGGCGTATGTTTAGACAGAAAAAATGTGGACTAGTCTGAGATGGATATAATGTGGTGGACTATAGGAAATTTGGATTTGGTTTGGGCAGCTGCTCACTAAAAAAAATTTCTACCATATGATAATGATTTGTTTATACATTGATCTAATCACACAGCACTGTTGCATTTTTTTAGTTTGATGAAATGTCAATTGAAAAAATCATACTCACAGCAATCTTTGACAAGCGCAAAATCGCCAATTTTTCAATTAGAAGGTTATATTTTGTATGTGTAAGAAACAACTATAAATTTGAAAAAGTGGCGATTTCGCGCTTGTCAAAGATTGCTGTGAGTATGATTTTTCAATTGATTTTTTCCCCTTTTTTCTGCTCTATGCTTAGAGCATTTTTGAAGGCTAGTCTACCACTTTTTTGAATTAAATTAAAAAATAGCCTAATAAACTATAGTTTTAGCTGCGCAATGACATATGTTTATAATCATTCCGTTGCCGAGATATACTTTTTTAAATAAAAAAGAATAATAAAAAGATGATGAATTTATATTACAAAATTTGCCCACGTTGTTTACTTATAGTTAGTGCGGTGCAGTGGCGCTCCAGACAAAGTTTACCTACGTTCTCTAAATATAGTTGGCGCGATGCCGTGCACCAATGATTGCAATTATAATTCTAAAGTAAAAATAATAATAAGAAGAAGATGATGAAAATGAATTACAAAATTTACTCACGTTCTCTAAGTATAGCTGGCGCGTTGCGGTGGGTTAAATTGTAGTGTGGCACCCCCGCACCACCGATGATTACCTACCGGCGCGTGGTGCTCCCACGCCACCAACGCTTATTATTATTTTTTAATAAATAAAACTTTGAATTACTTTTGTCATCAGTAATACAAGAATTAAAAAAAGTACTCTGTTGTTTTCGCCGATTTCCGAGCGGTTGAAGCAGATGGCGCTGGGAACTGGTTCCGTTTCTGCCACCAATTAAAATCGGTCTGCTTTTTTTGTCCGGTTTTTATGAGGGGATGTTGGTTGTCTGCTCTGTACAATTCTTATTGTTGCCAAAAGGCTATTATTGTGCGGTTGGGAGTTTTTATCTGTCTATTTTTCAAATTTTATACTTTGATCAATAAATCGATAACAAGGACCTAATTCAAAAAAGTGCTTCCTAAGAAAGTTGCGTAATTCCTTCTTCTTTCTTATGACGCCATGTTTATTTTTGATCAATCAGTAACGAATGAGGAATATCGCTTTTAAGGATGGAGCGTTGGAATAATAATAATAATAATAAAAAGAAAAAGAAGAAGAAGAAGGTTCTGAATTTCAAAATTTACCCACGTTCTCTAATAATGGTTGGCGCGGCGCCACGGGGCTAAATCGCCCCGTGGCGCTCCCGCGCCACCCATGAATAAATACTTTCTACACAATTTTAGTTCTTAGTTTCGGAATGAATGTTAAAACACACAAAACAAAAGAAAAAAGTAATTAAATTTAATAAAATCAGCGAAAAATGTTAGATTAACAAACTTTAATAACACTTTGCAACTAATTTTGCTCTCAAAATCAGACATAATTCTCGCTATATTGACGTACTTTTTAGAAACGAAATAATTATTTTATTCGTATTTTATGTAATGAATGGTGAGTTTCTTTAGTAAGATTTTAATGTATAGTCTGTTTTTAGAGAGCATTGGCTTTTAAAAACCTAGGAGCTGATAAAAATTTCTAACTTACAGTAACCAATAAGCAAAAAGTTATTAGTTTTTAGGATCTTTGGATACCTCTGAGAAAAAACTGTTACACAAAGTCCAATCCACTTTTTTACCCAAGTCTTTGATTAAAAAAGTTTTCAATTACCCGGTAAGGACGGCTCTTCAATTTGCCTCCGAAAGACTGGAGACAGGTAGGAGGCAGGTAAAACTGCCTCGAAGGCAGGTAGGAAACAGGTCGCCCTGCCTCCTATGTTGAAATATATACAGGTTAGGAGGCAGGCAGGAAGCAGGTAAACTGCCTCGGAGGCAGGTAGGAGGCAGGGTGGAGGCAGGTATGAGACAAGTAGGAGGCAAATAAGAGGCAGCAAAATTTCTGATGGAGGCAGGTAGAAGGCAGGTAAAAACGGTTTTTTCCAATTCAGGCACCTCTTCCTTACCGGTGTAACACGTTTAGATTCAAATGATGGAAACCCGCAGGATTATAATCACACAAAATTTATTATTATTCAAGGTAGAACTTCAGTTTTTTTTGACGACAGATCTTTTTGAATTACATCTTACTATACGTAGTTTGACCTGCTGATTCAATTTTTGACATTCATTTTTCTGTAAAGAAATGTTATCGTCCACAATCATCATTAATTCAAAATTAAGCGTCTTTTTTATATTTTTAACGGTAAAAATTATAGTATTAATAATATTTGTAGGATTTATAGTATTAATAGATTCATGAATTATCACTCAATTACTCTATGTTGTATTCAATTTTTGTATTACCTCTATTTCTTTAATCTTTTTATGCTATCTAACTATCATATTATTATTTAATTTACCTTAGGTTATAATTTTGTTTTTTTGGTTATTTCCTTTTCAATATTATTATTATATATTATTATCATACAGAATGTAAAACTCACATCTGCTCCCTAAAATCTCCTGATAGGAGTGGGGCCTTTGACTAACATTCTACATCAACAACAGTGCTGATATAAGGTGGTAGGCGGCAATATGGAATATCCATCGCCGGCCCGCATCAGCTTTAAAAAAGAAAATTTACTTTATTGACGTACGGAGCCTTTAAAGTCGTAAATAAGGAATTTTAACAATAAAACTTTCAAAATTATTGAAGCTTATATAAAAAATGCAGTTATGATTCAATTTAGGCTTAGGTTTTAAAGATATCAAACTGTGGGCTACAAACTCCCTAATTACAATTTTTACAAATAAAATGCATAATTTTTTTATTCGTACAATAAATAATTTTCTTCATGTATAATTTCAATCGTTGCTATATTCGGTAACAGAGTCCTCTAAGTAATCGATTTTATAAAATCTATTTTCAACTGTTGAAACAAAGTTTAAGTTATTTTTTGTTTACTTAACTTTATTTTTTTCTGATTTAACAAAAACTCATCAAAAAGCAATTCAAAAATCGTCAAACAGCTTTGTTAATTCTTTTGGATTTCTTCGTTAAAAAAACCGCTGCAAATCCGCAGAATAGATTCTGCGTCAGTGCTGCACTGTATAAAAGTCCGCGTCAGGGTCCCGATAGGCCCCAAGTTTAACACTGAGCAGAACTGGCGCGGAATCCCTTCTGCGGATAGGCAGCGAAAAGAATGCCAAAGGGTTCTAACCCATCGTTTTACAAATAAAATTAGCATAAATTGCAATAAATTATGCCTTCACTACTCATGCGTTATTGCAAATATAAAAATATGTAAATAACTTGCATTTTACGAAACCTACACTATATAGTGTACTTTGATGCGCAAAAACACTGAAACAGTGTAATTAGTGTTTTTTTAGGAATTTAAGTTTTGAATATGGTATATTTTTTGATTTTGGCAATCAAATAGTTTGGAGAAGTCATCCACGGAATTTTTTAAGGCAATAACTCCACCACATTTTATCGGATCGGAACAACTAAAATATATGAAGAATTGCGACGGAAATTTAAATGTGTAGAAAGGTTTCAAGGAGAATTTTGTAAAATAATATTCGTAAAAAAGGCAAATAAAACCATGAATTAAAAATCCCGAAAATTTTTTACGAAAAACAAATTTTGAACGAAAAATTATAAAAAGGTAACCATAATACAAAAATTGAATACAACATAGAGTAATTGAGTGATAATTCATGAATTTATTAATACTATAAATCCTACAAATATTATTAATACTATAATTTTTACCGTTAAAAATATAAAAAAGACGCTTAATTTTGAATTGAAAAAGTTTGTTTAACCGGTAAAATAAAGGAATAAATTTGAATGAAAATGTACGTTGTATTAATAAATTCTTTAATTTTTATTCAGTTTGTTTTATGGGGAATTATTGTCTGGTGTATCATAATTACCATTCTATGTTTCGGTTTAAAAATTTGGTAAGAAATTTCTAAATATTTTCGGCTTATTAATTTTTATTTTTTATTAATTATTATTTTTATTTTTGGCTTAATAATTTTTCCGCTTCCTTTTGTATGGAAATTTTTCTTCGACACCTTTCTGAACATTCGAATTTCCGTCCTTATTCTTCATTAAAAAAAATGGAAATAGGAAAAATGTTTTCAATCCATCGGTTAAAAGAGAGTTTCCAAAAACTGAGAACTGCACCTTTAAAAACTCATAATCATGGTGTTACCCAGCTGCGATTAACCTGTAAAAAAACTTGGTGATTAATGGCGAATTGTTGAAGCGCTTACCAGGAGTCCTATAATAAACGTAATAAGTTTAAAAATAGTTTATAAATAATCATGTAAAGACCTTAACAATTAGTGTTCTAATTTAATATTAAACTTGAAACGTAATCTTGTGGGTTTTTCCACAGCACCAAAAAAGAAAATATTATTTTATATTTTATCAGCATGTCCACTTTATCAGGTATTTTAAAAAAATTTAGTTTTGTTTAATTTATAAAACATCCTTTTTAAAATAAATATGCTGCACAGAGTAGTAAAGCTTTAAAAGTAATAAAAATCACAAACAATTATCGAAACACATCTCAAAATTGTCTTATTGGTATAAATAGAAATTCAACACCTTTTTTTCGCGTGATATTCGCAACTTGTTTTAAATATACAGCATGTGTATACAACCTACCCTTTTACAATTTCGTAGGAAATTTTGGATTGAGACAGGTGTTTAATTTGACTCTTAGTCGTATATTTTTACAATTTCAGGGCAAAGATTTTTGTTTTTGTTGGTGTGCTTAAGTATAATAACTCGTTAAAATCACAATTATTGATTATCGATAATCGACAATCGCTACGCGGTTATCGATTATTTTTTTTTAGTCAAAACCTATTCGCCGCAACTGCAATATTTTGTTATTGTATTTAAACGCGTTTCTATCTGCTCCTCGCCGACACATTTCACACGTTAAACTTCTAAACCTGGGTTTTTTCCACGCGGTGCGGAAAGGAAACGATTTTTGTTTTGAATTTCGTACTAAGAATCGTTTGCGCCACGTGTTTTATTAAACTTAGGTTTTATTTGATTAGTAATGAATTACGTTTAATTATTTAACCTCGTGGAAGTGTATATAAGAAATGAATAAAAATTGCGCGGTTGTGACGAGTTTTTTAACATAACGCAGATTTTTATAAATCCCTCTATTATTAAATTTCATCTATTTTTTGAACTTTTGTTCCACAATAATTAATTTAACAAAAATGACCAAATTAAAATAATTAATTTTCAAATAGTTTTCATTCGAATCTTTTATTTGCTTAATTTGTTAATATTGGATTCAATATTGCAAATTATCGAAGTCAGAAAAATTTTTTAAAAACTTTTGTACAAAAACGAAAACATTCCTACAAAAAAATTTATTCAGGACTAGTCTATAGAAAAAAAAAAGATACTAACTATTGACTTTAGGGCCGAAATTTACGATTCCACATGTATGCGTATTTTGTCAAAACATAATCTTTTCGGGTTTTGACATATTGTTTTAAAAACGTATTTATTTTGAGAAAAACATTTTCTTATTTTTTAAACTATTTAAAACATCCTAAAGTAAGTTTTTGCTTCTCGCCTAAAAACAGTTTTAGTTGGTTACCATAGGGCAAAAAATTAGGGTCGTTAAAGCGAAGAAAACTTAAAACTAAAACTTAGAACCGAAAGTTTAAAATTGCTAAAACCTACGCCTGCAAAAAAAGCCTAAACCTGATCACAAACAATTGTCTTTTACTTTCGGCTCCAAGTTTAAAACAAATTTCTGAAGAGACAAGTTACAAATGTTTTTTTAATGTTTATTAAGATAAGATAAGATAAGATAAGATAAGATAAGAGATAAGAAAATTTTTTTGTACAAGTCACAAAGTGTAACACAAAGTACAATGTTTACACAACAAAAAAAACTGTCACAAAAGCGGAAAATTTTGTACAAAAAGTAACAAAATTTATTGGATGTCTTAGTTGAATTGTTGCAAAGGCTTCTTACTGCTGTAGAAAAAAGAAGATTTTCGAATTTTTTACAAAAACAAAAAGGAGAGTTTTTTTTTAAACTATGAATCATAGCCGGAAGCTTGCTCTGCAGAAATTCAGCAGAAAATTTTATAAAAACTTTTTATTCAAGAAAACTAAATGTAGTGTTAAAGTCATTATTACGCACGTCAGGACTTTAAGGACCTTAAAATGTCATTATAGTATTCGTGATCAAGTCATATATGTTTTGCTCTGTGGGAATGGTTGTGGGAGGAGCTAAATGAATTACTTTTAGCCAATTCGTGCTAAATTAATCTCCAAGGAATGAAATATCCCCTTTTTTTCATAAGCACTTTGCTGAAAATGATTCTATAACGTTATAACTTTGTAACGAATATTAACACTGAACAATTTCCGTTTTGAATATGAGGGTTTTTTTACTCTTGTGCGTGTCAGTAATATTAACTTTTCAGGTCTTCGTTTATAATACATGTACCTATGTTTCTGCTGTATGTTTTTTTTAAATTTTTTTTAAGACTCGAAACTAAAATCAACGGTTGTAATATAATTGTTATACTGACGAAGTAGTGATTTTATCGGAGAGGACTTGGTGTATAAAAATTATTTTTGCGCTATTTTTTTCTCATGTTTATTTTTAGTTGTGGCAGTAAGTTTACGTTTAAAGTCATTCCACTTTAGTAAAAAATTTAATTTTATTGTAGTTTTATGATATTTTAATCCTTTTGTCAGTTTTATGTGTCATCTTTTTCACGCATTATAAAATTTTATCGTCAAAATTGCAGCCTCTGTAATTTTAGACTTGATAACTTAAGTAATTCCGTGACTTTATGGCGTTCTTTTATTTTTATTTTTCTTAAATTGATGACATTCCTTACCGAAAGAAAATAATAACTTTAGACGATTTAAACGTCTTAGGACTTTGTTTATGAATTTATTGTCCAATAAATATTTTCGTAATTAAAACTATGTACGACCACGCCTCTAAAGTGTTGATTTTTTATACATATTTTTTTGTTGTTTATTCTTTAGCTGAGTAACGGGTTTTGGTCAAGTATTAACACATATTAACTTATTTTATCAGTTAAAACACAACTAGAATTTTTCTTACTGTTAGTTTAGTTAAGCAATTATGTCAAAATCTGCGGTTAACTATCCCTAACCCACTTCTTTGATACATTTTGAGTATATGTACCTGCTCACTTTTTCAAATGGAAATTTTTTTATTATCAGAGCATATTTGCGCATAATATTTATATTGTTAATGCAAAAGTATATCATCATACATGTATTATTAAAGTAAAGATGACAGCGTCACACTGGTTCAAAAATAAAAATAACATTACAAAAGGCAAAAGTTAATAAAAACTTTCATTTTTACGTTTTTAAATAGCTATGACAACCAGCATTTAACTACATAATTAATTACCTGCTTCAAATATTTTATCTGATTAAGATTTTTAATCAATTTTTAAATTTAAAATTGAAATAATTATTAAGTTTATACTTTTATTAGGGCATTTGTAAAAACTGATTGTATTATGTATTAGTGCTAATTTCTAATCATTTTTTTCTTATTGTACATGAATGATATTGTAAATTGTGTATTTGGAAGATGTAAAATTAAGCTGTTTGCAGATGATGCAAAGCTGTTTGAAGATGATGCAAAATGCAAATACCATGAAAAAAACATTAAAAAAGGGTAAAAATTTTGTGATTTTTTTTGCTGTTAGTTGCATCGTTTTTTTTAAGTTTAAAAAATTTTAGGTTTAAAAAGGTAGAACACCAAAAATTTTGCGACTGCACGAAAAAAATTTAAAAAATTCTCTTTGAATTTCATTAGAAATATCACTTAAAAGTTGTAAAAAGGTATATAAATGTTGAGCGCCGAGCGGAGCGAAGCGCATAAAAAATTTTTTAAATTGTTCTTTTGGGACCCCCAAATTTTTACCTCCGCCAGCTCAAAAGGGGATGGGGGTTACAAACCCTATAACCCCCTGGCTACGCCCTTGCTTGATACCTACATGATGTAGGTATCAAGATGTAGGTATTCAATTAAAAGAATATAAATAAATAAATATTAATAAATAAAACAATAAATAAAAAACGCGAAATAATTCGGTTCGTAGACTTCAGGGGCGGGTCCACTAAACGCGTGCTGACTAGGTGCTATCTTAGCACGTTGATTAAAACTTTTGTTAATGTTTTAATTTCTGGGTGTTTTCTTGACAAAACTTATGGGACTTTTTTTAGATAAAATAATTAATATTAAAGAGTTTTATGCATATTTGTTTGAAATAAAACTTAATAAAGCCTTAAACCGTAGTTAGGAGTTTTGTTAACCCGTAACTAGGGGTTATTGCTTTAATAGTTTGTATATACAACAAATATGTATAAAATTAATAAAATATCAGTTTGTGCCAAGTAAACAAAAAGTTTTGTTAGATTTTTCGAGAAAAAAACCCAGAAATTAAAACATTAACAAGAGTTTTAAACAACGTGCTAAGATAGCACGTAGTCAGCACGCGTTTAGTGGACCCGCCCCAGCGGTGTGTGTTACGCTCGTTTAGGCAACAATCAGCGTGTTCTGTTCACCGTGTACATATGTACTGACCTCTTTGTTGTACGTGTGTGTGTGAGTGCGTGATCACTTTTGTTTTGTGGTGTAACCTGCTTACTTTTAATGGAAACCTTAATCGAAACCTTAATTTAATCTTAATCGAAACCGGTTTCGATTAAATTAATTGAAACCTATATCGATATTAATTTTAACCTTAATTTTAACCTATATCGATACTAAATTCGATAATTTCGATTAAATTAAAGATTAAATTAATTTAAAATTTAGGTTTCAATTAAGATTAAATTAGTTCAAAAACTAGTATCGATTAAGGTTTCAGTTAAGGTTTCAATTAATCTTTTTAATCCCTACCTACATCGTCTTATTCATTAATAATAACTTCTTTTGTAAATCATATTAAAGATCTAGGAGTATGGATTACAAATGACCTGAAATTTTCCACTCATTGTGCAAAAATAGCAGCTAAAACTTATTCTAGAACAGGACTTATCTTGCGTTGCTTCAATACCGACAATCCTTTTTTACTCATACGCGCTTACAAAGTTTTTGTAAGACCCCTGTTAGAGTCAAATATTTCAGTGTTTAATGCATTTAATGATAGGCGATATCAAAAAATTGGAGAGAATCCAAAAGTTTTTTACTCGTAAAGTTTGTCATCGCTGCAATGTTCCATATAGTGATTATGAATCACGTTTAAAAGCTTTATATCTTGATTCCTTAGAATTGTGAAGGTTAAAATCTGCTTTATTTACGGTCTACAATATAGTGTATGAAAATGTAAATTTGAAATTTGTAAATTTTTTTGCTTTTCAAAATTCACAATATGTTACGCGTGGTCATATGTATAAATTAAAATTATCGGAGAAGTATAGGTTAGATTGTTGTAAATTTAGTTTCTCACAAAGATGTATTAAAGTATGGAATATCTTGCCTGAATGTGTTGTTTATGAAAAATCGCTTAGAGTTTTTAAAGTTTCGCTTGATACAGTGGATTTGTCAAGTTTTTGTATTTAAGTAAATAGAAAGTAATTAAATCGTACTAAATGTACCCTTACTTGCGTTTTTTGTAGTAATTTCTTACTGACAAAATAAAAACATTATTATTATTTTTATTATATATTTATGTTTGCTAATTATTAGGAAATCAATTTATATCTTCCACAAGATAGCAAAAATAGTTTGCATTTTATGGTGGTAAAAAAAGGATAAACAGAAATAAAAAGAAAATAATAATAACATAGCTCTGGTTTCCTGATTGTACATTTTTTAGTTATTGTCTGTTAATAAACATTTTATTGATATATTATATTGAAATTATGAGAAAAAAGCGAAAAGAAATAACATAAGTGATATATTTTTATATTAAAAATTTTTTTATGTTTTCCTAGAAAAAATTGTTAACCATAAAAATTATTAGGTCTTTTTGGTGTTTGTTCTTAACCCGTCTCTTTATACCTTTTGATGCAAAGGTATTGTCCTCGAGATCTTTAAATATTAAAAATAAAAAAACATGTACCAGAATTTTTAACAACCAACATCGCACTGTTTCAAATTAAACAAGACTTGTATTATTAGGCTGAATATGTATGGCGGGTCCCCACGGCTCAATCACCGAAGCTGCGCCAAAAACGGCCAGACGAAACGTCCTGACAGCCCGTCAGGCGACTCCTCCGATCACAGCAGCGTAGACCTCCCGGCGCCCAAACAGCAACTGCCCTTGAACGATATTTCCAGGGAAGACACCTTGCGCAGAAAGCAGGAGCAGCTGGAGGCCTCCCATTGCTTAGATGCAGACATAAATTATGGACAGCTATTTTGCACAGCCGTTGAATGCCGGTCCCCAGTACGATGCAGAGTAAAAGGTTTATTTATTTATTTGTTTAATATTTCTTTTGTTCATTCAATCATTCATTCATTCATTCATTCATTCATTTATTCATTCATTTATTCATTCATTCATTCATTCATTCATTCATTCATTCATTCATTCATTCATTCATTTATTCATTCATTCATTCATTCATTTATTAATTCACTCATTCATGCATTCTTTATTTATTAAATCACTCATTCATTCATTCATTTATTTATTCATTCATTCATTCATTTATTCATTCATTCATTCATTCATTCATTCATTCATTCATTCATTCATTCATTCATTCATTCATTCATTCATTCATTCATTCATTCATTCATTCATTCATTCATTCATTCATTCATTCATTCATTCATTCATTCATTCATTCATTTATTCATTCATTCATTCCTTCATTCATTCATTCATATTTTTTATTTAATCTTGGATTGAATGTCAATAGAGTAAAAATATCAGGCTTCCAAACTTTGTTTAGTTACAAAAAGTTACAAAAAATCAAAAAAAAACATATTTGTCTAATAGATATCAATCCGATTATTTTAGTACGATGAAAAATTAATCAAATATATAATTTGGAAGGCTAAAAAGATTACTCTGGACAAATAAAATCTAGCTGACCGCGATATCTGCAGTATTGAATCGATTATTTAACAACAAAACCAATTAAAATTTTTAACAAAAGCTGTTTAAGACTGAACATCAAAACCTGTATTTTAGTAATTACTTATGAAATTACTCAATTTTAAACACAAATGCAAATTTTAAAGGGCTAAAGTCGTTTAATTTTTCTATCTTTTATAAAAAGTTGGAATTGAAAAAAATTTGCGTTCTTATTAATTTTTTTATAAAACGTCATAACCGCACAATTTTATTTGGTCCCTTCATGTATGCAAATTAATTTTCGACGTCAGTCAGATAATAATTTAACCATAGCCGTCTTAAAATAAATTATTGCAAATAAAAACTATGATTGAATTATATGTGGCTGACGCTGAAAATTAGAATGCAGACATGAGGGGACCATTTAAAATTGTGCGGTAATGACGTTTTTTTTTAAAAACAAATAAGAACGGAGAATTTTTTTTAATTCCACCTTTTTACGAAATATACTAAAATTAACCATCTTTAGCCCTTTAAAAATTTGCATTTGGGTTTTAAATTAAGTAAATTGATATATAATTATTAAAATAGGGTTTTGATCTTTATTATTAAACCGATTTCGTTAAAAATTTTGAATGGCTTTGTTGTTAAATAAAAGATTCAATACTGCAATTTTCGCGGTCAGCTAGATTTTATTTGCCTATAATCGCTGATTTTAAAATATCATAAAACGAAAGAACTACCAAAGGACTACCAAATTTAAACCCTAAAGGCTGGTTCATACTTATGTAAAAACGTCCTTTGGACTTTGTCCAAAGGACAAACACAGCATATAAACGTATGTAAAAACGTCCTTTGGACTTTATCCAAAGGACGTTTTTACACAAGTATGAACCAGCCTTAAGACTTTAACAAGATATAAATAGAATATGATTGGTCAAGAAACTGACAGTCGCAATTTGCAGATCTTAAATTCAAAGTTTTACATCCTCATAGTAAGGAGATGATTTGTAAATTGCTTTGGATAAAATATACTTGCAACTACAGAATTTGTGCGTGACCTAGTTGTTTATAGTAGATAGTCAAAACCACGATAGTCAAAATTCTCCCATGTAAAAAGAAATTTTTCAGTGTTAAAGATCTTCACGGGATTGTGACCTTATAGAGTCATTTTTAGCCAATTATGGCTTGAGCAAAAAAATGAAGATTTCATCTATTGGAGATCCAATTTTTTCCCAAGCGCTAATTGGGTAAAAGTGATTCTAACAGCTCCTCCCACAACCATTCCCACAGAGCAAAACATATATGACGTGATCACGAATACTATATGACATTTTGGGTCCTTAAAATCCCGACGTAGCATGATATAAAATTTTTTAAACATTGTGATATCACAGTAAAAAAGCAATGTGATTAAGTTCACTAATTTTTAGAACATTTAACACTAACTCTAGGTATAATCTTCTTGGGACCTGTATGTCCTATTTCAGCTTATCTTAGAATATGCTAGCGCTATTGGAACTCTTATTTGCAAAAAGATATGGCTACTTTTCAAAAATTTAAATAGAATTTCACTAGAAGGT
>JASAMX010034705.1:0-49300 GCA_030248175.1 Microlaimidae sp. YZB2_3 | reverse complement strand
TAAAAATATTTATAACAATGTCTTTTACCATATCTGGCAGTTTCGTTTTGGGTTGGGGTTTGACATCGTGGCGACATACGTTGTGTTCTGTTAACAAAATTTTCATTTCCTCATCAGTTAAAAGGTATTCAGTGCCGTTTGAGGCTTAAACAATTAATTAATTAGAAAATTAAAATTAAATATTTTAAAAAAATTGTGTGCAATTTATATCTGAAAGAAGGTCTGGAATCTGCAAGAATTTCGAGGATCTAATTTTTAACGTTTTTTTTCCTTAACAAATTACACAAAAAAAGTAGTTTAGTTGTTCGAATTATAATTTTTCTATTTCTGTTTTTGAGCTTTAAAACGTTTACTGAATAATTTTTTTAAAACACGGGCAAATTTTATTAGTAACTATTTCTTCCATTAGTTTTAAATATTACTTCAGTTAGCGTTGTTTAGATTTTTAGTAGTCTAGCTTTATCTAATTAAACAATAAACTTAAACATTACTACAACTAAATTTGTATAGTAAACCGAAATCCCATCAAGTAGCGACAAATCAAAAACGAAAGTGTTTTGCCAGAACCCCTTGTAAATTTTATTTTATATAAAAATAAGTGGGTTTCAAACGGCCTTAAAGTTTTAATAATGCTTTGAAAATGCAGATTTGAAAATGATAAATAAGAAAATTTTGATTTTGGAGAACACCTAAGCTGTCGATTTATAATTATTTGAGATGGCTAAAACATAACTTAAATTAACAAAATCCTCTTAAAAATGAAAATTAAGCGCTGTTTGCTTATTTAAATTTATGTTAATTATTTTTAATTATAATTATTTTGAAAAAAATAACCGCGATTCATTTTTTGTTTATTGCATTATTTTTATTATTATTGTAAATGAAAAAATAAAAAATAAAATAAAAATTATTAAAAAAAAATTAAAATCGTCTTATTTTTTTAAAGAAAAGCAAAAAAATTAAAGGTTCATTATTTCAAATTAATGATTGCTTTACGGATTTTATGCAAAAACCTTGCGTTGTTAGATTTGGCGCTTCCAGACAGCATTTGGATTTAAGCTGATAATTTTAAATTTATGTTTATTAAGTATAATTTCAACCACAAAGATTCTATTTTTTAAAAATTCAAAGTCACCTTACCGCTGAAAACAGATAGTAGATTGGACATTATCCACCATAATATAATTATTGTGCTTGTTATTAAATGCATTTTTTACAGTTTTCAATTCAGATATTTTAGCAAATTCAACAACTTGAAATAACCTTACAGAGAGTAAATAAGTATAAAAACCAAATATTTTACTCTTTTTATTTTTATTTTGATTGTAATAACAAAAAAATCCACAGAGTTTGTTTTATAGTGACATTATAAAAAGTGGAAAGACATTATTTATACCTTTTAGAAGCATGACTCAGAATAATGGGTGTTAACTGACTCTTTTTTATTTTTGTGTTAACTGGCACGTACAAGCTCCCCTTTTTCCAGAACAACGGTTCACTATTTGTTTTAATTTGCCCGCCCCGTGGTAGTTTTTTTTCACTAAGCACATTTAAATTTTAAGACCGAAAAATATGTTACCAAATAAGTATAAAATTTAGATTATTGATACAAGCAACACGTATATGCAGCTAAATCACGTGATAACAACCAATTTAACGAGATCATTTATTAATTCATCATACTGACAAGTAAACTTATGAAATAGTTTGGATTACAAAATATAAATAGATTTTTATTTATTTACAACAACAATACAAACAATTACATAAGGCCGAAAAAATAAAGAAAGTCAGCAGCAACAAGGCAGTTCGTGTCGTAGAAAAAGCCACCAGTTTTTTAACTTCGTTTTTTTTAACTTATTTAACTTTTTTAACTTATATGCAAATATTTGCAAGTGTGATGATGATCCATGTGAATGTAGCTGTAAATTTGTTATTATTTGTTTAGACTAGTTCTGAATAAGCGTCTTTTACTGTAGAAAAGAAGGTACAAAAAGAAAAAAAAATAAAAAAAATCGTAGTTTCTTAGTTTTTTAGAGCTATGCTTAATAAATATGGCTACATTATGATATGTTTTTGCTGCGTTGAAGTGCTTTTGTACCAAATGAAATTCGTTTTTTTGATAAGACATCATAATAGTAAGAAATCATTACTAAATTAGTTCTTTCGTAAACAATGATATTGAATTAGCAAAAATTAAGTTGAAATTTGTGCTTTGAAACTAATTTCGAATGTTCTGGTTGGAACACTATTTAAAATTTAAAAATTAATTTCATAAAAGTCCATTCCAAACTTTTAAATAGAAGTACTTTCCATTATTGCATTTATTGCATTTCATGAGTGTAACGTGTATTTCGTCGTTACTCTGACACAATGGGCCACAATTTGTATAAAATACATGGGACTGTGACTCATTTTAGATTTCTAACAGTACTTTACTAACTACAAAATGAGTCAGAGTCATGTTGATTTTATATTGATTGTGGCTCTTTGTGTCAGAGTAACGACGATTTACTAGTGATGTTCCTCGGAGCTCCGGAGCTCCGCCCCATTTCGCCACCAATTTTATAAATAGTTAAAATAGTGATGCTATTGTTTATTTTGTCAATTTTTTTTGTAGATTATCGCTTATCTAAGGGGCGGAGCTTCGGAGCTCCGATGCTCCATCTGCTTTAAATGGCCAGTGATCCGTAGCATAACTAGTAGCATAACTAGGAGGGTAGGAACATCACTAGTGTTTACAGGTGTTTTTTTTTATTTAAAATGGAATATGTTTTAGACATATCAACAAGGAACCTAACGCGTCATTATTTGGCGAGACGACTTTTAATTAAATGATTTCCACTTGCGCTTTCGTTCAAAAAATTCTTAAGATTTCCTGCTATAGAAATATTTTAAATATTTAATCTAACTTCGATACACGTTATATTTATTTCTTAAGCATTATTTGAATGATATGAAGCGATATTTGAATAAAATTAGAATGTTCCTCAGTTACAACCATTATTTAATAAGTTATAGTCAAATCTTTTACCCAATCAATCAATCAATCAATTTTTCATTTGTTAGGTAAATACAATGACAATTAAGATACAAAAGCTAGTATAAATACTGCACTTAGACTTATATCTACCTTCTTAAACACATATAAATATAATAGCATAAATTAAAAAAAAACAAACAAAAGTGCCTTCTCATCACATCAATAATAACCATAAATATACAAAAAAAAAATTATCAGCATTATATCTCTCAAAAGATTCCGAACTCTACCAGAAACACAACACAAATGGCAACTAGAAACACATAATGTAGAAGAAATTGTTATAATGAAAAAAAAAGTTGGAATAATACTGTCTGCTGAAAAATTGGAATAACAGTTGGAATAATACTGTTTGTTGAAAAATTATGAGCTATAATTGGCTAAGAGAGAAGCTTCTGCGGTATGCTTCGTTACTTGGGATACATTAACTTTTTGACTCCAACTTTTATCGTCCGTTTCTCACAAGCGCTTAAAATAGGTACGGAGGCTTTAGAGCCGTAAGTGTAAGAAAAAAATTGAGCCTTAATTAGTTTTCTGAGCATTAAGACCATAGTCTTGGTATGGTCTCACTATAGACACCTTGCACTGGAACTCGGTTTATACATGAAGTATGCAATATACATAAGCGTCACCATAATGGATAATTACCGTACTCCTACTTATCTTTTGTAGTATGCAGATCAACCGATCGAAATTTCGCGCGCTTTCTATCGGTTGATCTGCATACTACGAAAAGATAAGTAGGAGTACGGTAATTATCCATTATGGTGACACTTATGTATATTGCATACTTCAGGTATAAACTGAGTTCCAGTGCAAGGTGTCTATATTTCTTGATTGTAATGTGGCAGATACCAGCCAACCGGGCATGTCCACTAAAAACGCTTTGACAGGATGTTGTGTTAGCCGTTGTTTAAAACTATTAATAATGTTTTACTTTTTTAAATAAACCTCATTTTATTACTTTTTTAATTGATATAAATGGTTAAATAATTTGATACATATTTGTTTAAAATTCAAGTTCACAAGACTTTAACCCTTTCTTACAGGTTAACAAAATCCCCTAACTTAGGGGTTAAGATTTTAGTAGCTTATATTATATAATTAGCTGGCTTAAAATCTGACATAATTTACACCGTGGTTTATTGTATGTGCTTCCAGTTTGTGAAGGCGACCCGTTGATTCGACTTGGAATCGTCCGGAGCCGAGGTCACTTAGAGCCGGAACTTGGAGCCCAAAGTGTGATATTTTTGAAACCTATTTCTAAGCCTAAGCCAAAGCCTAATTCAACCCCTACCTTCGGCTACATGTTCCCATTTTTGCAGCTCCATAAGTTTCTAAAAACTGAGGGCTCGAAATTCCCAGTGGACGGCTCCGAAGATATCGTACCGTTAATTTGAGCGCAGCATAGTCAATTTGTAATTTTATAATTCAAAATAAATCCGGGTTTAGCTTCTTCGATTATTTTGTTATTAAGATATCTGACACCGTGTTTATTTTGTTTCTAAAAAAATGGGAAAAATTTAAAATAATATTTTTAATTGAGACACGTGTCGTAATGTAATTGTTTTTCTTTGTAATACAATATTTTAAGTAAGAAAAAATTCCAATTAGTACACACCAATATAAAAAACATTTTAAAAGACAAACATATACTTTATCATTAAATACGAAAGGCGCAGTTTGGTTAGTACCTGTAAATAGATTTGAGCATTTATACTATAGGCAAATAAAATCTAGCTGACCTCGATAATTTCAGTATTGAATCAATAAATCATTCAAAATTTTTAACGAAATCGGTTTAATAATAAAGATTAAACCCATATTTTAATAATTATTTATCAAAATACTTAATTTAGAACACAACCCAATTTTTAGGGCTAAAGTTAGTTAATTTTTGTATACAGTTTTTTGTAAAAAATTTAAATTTAAAAAAATCTGCGTTCTTATTTTGTTTTTAAAAAAACGCCATAACCGCAAAAATTTAATTGGTTCGCTTATGTTTGCATTCTGATTTTAGCAGTCAGCCAGATATAATTCAACCAGTTGAATTATATCTGGCTGACGCTGAAAATTAGAATGCAGACATGCCCAATTAAATTTGTGCGGTTTTAACGTTTTTTTCAAAAAAAAAAAACAAATAAAAACGCAGATTTTTTTTAATTCCACCTTTTCACAAAATATACAAAAATTAACCAACTTTAGTTCTAAAAAATTTGCATTTAAGGCTAGTTCATACTTATGACAAAACGTCCTTTGGGCAAAGTCCAAAAGACAAAAGTCCTTTAGAGTTTGTCCAAGGGACAAATACAGCGTAAAAACAAAGGACAAAAAAAGGACAAAATCCAAAGGACAACGTGTTCATACTTTTTATTCTTTGGATTTTTCCTTTTGGAATTTGTCCTTTGGACTTTGTCCAAAGGACAAATTCTAAGTAACATTCATACTTTGTCCAAATGAAAAAGTCCAAAGGACGTTTTAGCTTGTCTAAATGCCATTTTTGGCTTTTCTAAAATTGTCCTTTGGACTTTGTCCAAAGAACGTTTTGTCATAAGTATAAACCAGCCTTTAGATTTCAAATTAAGTATTTTGATAAATAATTATTAAAATACAATTTTTATTCTTTTTTATTAATCCGCTTTAGTGAAAAATTTTGAATGTTTTTGCTGTTAAATAGTCGATTCAATACTGCGAATATCGCGGTCAGCTAGACTTTATTTGCCTAGAAAAATTACATTCTTTCAATATTTTTTTAAATGTTTTAAGAATATTCAGCAATATTATATAAATGTTGCTTTAAAAGCATAGTTATATCAAAAATATATAATAAAAGAAAAATGAGACACTTAGAACAAACTGCTTGAAAAAACAGGTCCCATTTGAATAAATTCCCATTTAAATAAGTCCCATTTAAATAGGTTCCAATTAGATGGGACCCCATTTAAATAGGTCTCATTTTAAATGGTATCCCATTTAAATAAGTCGAATTTAAATGGGATCCCATTTAAAATGGGATCTTTTTAAATCGGATCTCATTTAAATGGTACCTAATTAAATGGGTCTTATTTAAATGCGAACTTATTTAAGTGGGACCTGTTTTTTCAAGCAGTTTGTTTCAAGTGTCTCATTTCTTCTTTATTATATAATTTTGATTATATGTGGTCTTTTTTTAAATTAATTTAATAAAACATTTTTTCATACTGAGCTTCCGCCTTGCTTGATTTATTATACTAAAAGTCGTGATCTCAAAAAAATGAAACAATTATTTTAAACAATACAAAAGTTGGTTTGTAAGCAGTTCACCTATAATACTGTGTATTTTGAATAATTAATCAGCTATACACAAAAATGTAAGCTTTGTATGTATGTATACTTTTAGTAAAATGTCAAGTACACGAATTGGTGCACGGACTTTAATTACGTTGCCTTTGTGAAATTAACTGGACAGTAAGATAACTTGCTTAATGAGATTGTCTCCTTACTTTTTCTTTGCTATAAAAGTTTATATTATAATTATAGACAAACTATACCATATAAATTATACATATAATAAATTAAGTTGAAGATATTAAGCTACATGTTGTTCCATTTTTACAATGGCTTAACGGAAGGAAACAAATAAGCTATGGAAAAATACGCTCATTTGAATAATATAATCTGGTATACAAATTACCCTAAATTACCTTAATTTAATAAAGAATAGTACCCATGGGCTTAGTTAAATTTGCGTACGGCTTCTCTGCGTATTATTATGTTATATTTATAATATTTTAGTTTTTTTAATGTTTTAGGCCGATTAATCAATAACATAGGCCGATAAACCAATAAAAATATTTTGTTTCAGTTTAATGTTATTTTAAATCATAAAGTTTTAAAAAAACATCCTAAAATTTGTAACGTGTAAAATCCATCTTATTGTTAAATTTAATATTAAAAAAAATTTCAAACATCAAAATTACTTAAGTGGCGGTGAGAATTTTGAAACTTGAAGCATTTTATGTCTAAAAAATTTCGAAAATTCTTAAGGACACATTTAATTTAAGTTTTGATTATTTTATCGTAATAAAACTCAAAAACTCATAAAATTAGGCTCTAAAACCGAGGTTTTTGATTTTTTTTTAAAAAAAAAAGCAAAACCCTAAAACTCAGGTAAGGTGTACCATGATAATTTTAATTTATTGGGGTGTTCTTGAATAATTTTTTTTAAGTTTTTTAAAAATCTTTTTTACAACTGAAAAAAGCGCCATGAGGCCACATTTAAATTTTGTTTTTGCAATTGCAAAATAAGTTTAAAAACACATTTGTTTTTTATGCATGTTTTGTGCTTTTTGTATTTTGCTTGTAATTGCGTTTTTTTTAAATTACAAGTAGCCGGTGTCAGGCATACGATTGACAAATAATTTTTCCTGGGTTTTAAAAAATCCATTTTCTTTATTCTATTTTTTAAAAAAACAGGTAGTTATGGTGCCGAAACTAATAATTTTTTTTTTGATTTGTTTTGTTTGTTATTAAATTTGATAAACGTTTATCACTAGAACAAGTGTTAATTGTCTATTATCTAGTAGTCCATGTTTTAAAGTGATATGTTTTTAATAATATATATTTTTTAAATTTTAAATCTGATAAACTTAATATCTCCAAAATTGAATAGAGCAAAACAGCAATAAACTTAAAATCTCCAAAATCGATTACCCCAAAACTTTGTATACCCCAAAATGTTGTTAATTTTTTTGGTGGCAAAGAATTTACTGTCCATAAAGAAGTGTTTATGAATGAAAATGCTAATTTTTTTTCTAAAATTCAACCCTCTATGACATTCCCCGAAATTTAAGCTTTGCAATAATGCCTCATTTAACCTAATCCGTTTGGTGTTTTGGCAGGAGAAGGAGAATAACTCTTTGTTTCGTGCAAATATGTTGTCCAGTATAAGGATGTTCACATTACGTCTTTTTGTATATAGATGCAAAAAATTAAAGTTGTTCATTCACAGCAAAATTGAAATTGTTTAAAGCGGCTTTAAATTTTTAATAAGATTTGCTCATGTATTTTTTTATTAACAAAATTATTTTATTTTAGAACTTTTTTTGTTTCGATTATAAAATACATAATGTAAACGCTTATAGATTTTTTAGTGATTGTTGTATATCATTAAATTTTTTTCTTAAAAATTTATTAGGTCTATAAACATTTTTTTGTAAAGTTTAGTAATAAATAATTTATTTCATATAACTACAATAAATCTTTTATTTTATTCAGCAACGCATAGTAATATAAGCGTCCTTAGCCATTGTATTTTCCAACAGTTTGTATAAAAATTGGATACTAATAGATATTGGTTTTGGTAGAATAATTTTTTTTAGTTTTTAATAAAATATAATTTAAAAATCTTAAACACAACAATCGGAAAATCATAAAATTTTGTTAAACTTTTAAAAACTGGTACGGGGTCTTTAAAATTACAATCAGGGTACTTAAAGCCATTGGATATCTTAAAAAAATTGGAGCCACGAGCAATGGAAACTTGGAGGTTGGGGGCGCTGGCTGGAAGTTGGGTTCTTTTCTTTTTTGCCCGTCGCCCAAGCCCGGCTATCGACCCTAAATAAAAAAATGGTTATGCTTATATTCGGAAAGAAAAAACAAAAAAAAAGTTGCGTTGTAAATAGAATACTCGTTGTCAAAGTTAAAGTGTTTGCTTTAAATAAACGAATACACTGGTTTTAACAACATGCGGGCTGATTAAGTTCACCACACCAACTAGAAAACAAAGCTTAGGAAAAAATGGCTAAAAAGCTCCAATTAAATTTCTAATATAAAAATTTTTTAGTTGTTTTGCATACTGTAAATAAAATAATGGTCTTTTATGAACCAGTCACATTATTTGTTGCCACCAAAAAAAAAGATTTGAATTTTTTAAATTGGTAATAAGGAGTTTAAATAAAAAACTAGGATAAGCTAATTTTTTTGTACATTTTAAAAATACAAAAAATATATCTGAACCTTTAAAATTCTTGTAAAAACTCATATTTCGTGTTGTTTTTTCGTTTATTTTTTAAGCGGCCGCATATTGCTTAAAAGAACAATTTCTCACAAACTAACTTTTCAGCACCGATTTCAATCGAGCAAAAATTTGGAAGTATAGTTTCGGCTTAATCGACCAAAGTCACATAAGAATTAATTTGCATACAACCGGATTAAATTTGCAATACATCCTCTAGAATTTTGAGTTCAGTACAATCATGAAATCACGAATAAACTGTAGAAAATTCTTTTTTTGTAACAGAGTTGTTTCACATTGGAATTCCCCCTCACTCTCTAAAAGTTGTTAATGGTTTTATTTCGTGTTTTCATTAAGTATTTAAACGAAAAAGCCCCACAAATAAAGTTTAATAAAAGATCATTCACTTAAAAATGAATTTTTTTTTAAAACAACTATTTGTTTAATGATTTTTAAATAAACTTTATTCGTGGGGCTTTTAAACTATTAACAACTTTTAGAGAGCAGAAAATTAAATAACCATTTTTTTTAGAGAGCAGAAATTTATTAAATATTTTTAAAAACCGTATAAAGAATGGTGCCTTTTAGAGCTTATTTATCATAAGCCTTAGGACCATTTCTAGTAAATCATGTGATCGTAATCGGGCGAACGTGATTGGTTCGCCTTGGTAATGCTATGTATTGTGTAGAGTTCCGTATGTTGTTTGCTGGAATAAATGATGATGATGATGGTACACTTGCTGTATACACGATGATTGTTTTTTTTTGGTAAAAACCACTGAATTCAACTTCCAAAGGTATTGCAAATTTAATCCTGTTCTATGCAAACTAATCCTTAATAATAATAATAATAACTTCATTTTAAAATATTCTCGTTTAAATCATACATGGGCAAATTGGTCCGGAGTGGGGGGGGTTACACCCCAAATTAGGGAGGGGGGTTAAAATCCGAGAAACGCAAAATACCCATATCGTTTTTTTTCTTGAGTGCATTTTACCCATATCGTTTTTCGATTTCAAAAAAAAAAATAGGTAGAAAACGCTAATTTTAGGTCAAAAAGCCCTTTTTATTGCATTTTTGAGCTTTCTATTGCTTAAAACATTCCTTTTGACCTCAAAACCTAAGTTTGGAGGCAGTTAGAAGTCATTTTAAAGACATTTTTTTCTTCATTTTTCCAAAATTGGGGGGTTAACCTTTTCTCCCCCCCCACTTCTGAGTGGGGGGGGGTTAAACCCCCCTTCTCAGAATTTGGGGGGTTAACCCCCCCAACCCCCCGTGCCCATGTATAGTTTAAATATTAGCAACAAAAACTACACTTGCTGTATACACGATGATTGTTTTTTGGTAAAAACCACTGAAGTCAACTTCCAACGGTATTTCAAATTTATTCCTGTTGTATGCAAACTAATCCTTAATAATAATAATAATAATAATAACTTCATTTAAAAATATTCTCGTTTAAATGTAGCAACAAAAACATATGTTGAGACAACAAAATTAGTTTAGACGATAGTACTATTACCGAAAAACAGAAGAGTAAGTATTGAGGTGTTTCGTATTTTACACTTAAAAAAGAGAAAATAAAATAAAGGGGAAAGTCACATAAGAGCCCTAAGGCTTCAAAATTATGTGCTTGTCAAATTTAGTATATTTTCAAGTTAAACTTTGCGGTTCGAGTTTTGAAGAAAGATAAAGATGGAGCTAAAGTTAAAAACCTTCAGGCTGAAATTAAGGGCGTAACCGCTCGCCGTCAGAAAGAAAAGAACAATGAACGCGCGAAAAAAAATATAATTAAAAAAAAGTTGGCAGAGATGATGTAACCAATTATTATTAACTTGCGTCAGGCGTTTCTCTACACGTGATATTTTCTCGAAGAACGAGTGGTTACTTTACCACCCGGCTGTTTTCACCCTGATAGAATTCGTCTTTAGTACAGAATGCGACTTTTGTCGATTGAGCAGTTCCAAGCCATTATAAGATTTTAATTTGTGGCAGTGGCCGTTTTGAGAAACCCAAATAGAAAACTGCGGGTAAATTTTTGTGCTAAAGGACTAATCGTCTGCGAGCTATATAGGATTTCGCTAACCAATACAAAAAAACTCTGACTTTGCTATTTTAAGAGAATAAATTTTGCTGGAGCAGAAGTCAAATTTTGTACTTTGTTTTCAACAATGCAGAGGTAATTGGTTTAACTCTTGTTGTATCTATTTGATCCTCATATTTTCTTGTTTAGTAATGTATCTCAATATGATTCCAGTCAAATGCGATGCAAGGCTATTTCAGTTACCTTTAAAAATTTTGATATTTAAATTTTTTTTTGATTTGTATGGTATACTGACGCTTTTTGATTATGTTATATTTCGATCTTAATGGTAATACTACTTAAAAGAACAAAGTAATATTAAAAACACTCTTTACTTTCTGTACTTGCTATTATCTGTCTGATGAATATGATTGAGTCAATCGTATTTGGTGTCCCGTCAACTGGCCCCCAACAAATTCGCCCCGGTAAAACTGGCCCCCAGTCAATTCGCCCCCAGTCAACTGGCACCCTGACAAATTGGTCCCCTGACAAAAAGGCGTCAATTGGTCCCCGCCCCTGACAAATTGGCCCCGTCAATTGGCCCCCGACAAATTGGCCCCCGTCAATTGGCGCCCAACAAATTGGCCCCCGTCAATTGGCCCCCGAAAAATTGGTCCCCGACAAATTGGCCCCCGTCAATTGGCCCCCGACAAATTGGCCCACGTCAATATTGGCCCCTGACAAAAAAAATAAAACAAAACAATTGTCAATTGGTTCAAGTGAATTATTTTGTGGGGTTCAGAGCTATTATTATTTTAACTTAAAAATCACCGGGGAATGAAACAATTATTATAAGGTTATCTAAGATAAGTTTTTTTATTATTTTATATCTTTTTAACTGTGTATTATTGATTATTATCAAAAATATTAAAGCAGAGTAAATAATATGAAGATCAGTGTTTAGTGTTGTATCTTTAAAGCCACAAAAAACACAACTAAAGTCTTTGGCGTGTCGTTAAGTTTAATGCAAAAAAAGTGCGAATTTAACAATGAATTCGATTTCTATTTTTTTCGATTATTTGTTTAAACATTTATATTTCGGACTTTTTACATTTAAAGTAAAGGCACGCAAAAAAATTTTACTTTTTTTTGTGGTCTTTGCTGTTTTTGCTTTTAAATATAGGGTAGTGCATTTAATTTCGGCACTTTTCCAAATTGGCATTTTTTGATTTTGGACTATATCTTTGGTAATCTTGGACAAAATACGACATTTGATAGCTTAAATGAGAGCTAATTATATGTAGATGACTGTCGTGAGCTTTTTATTTGTTATGTTATGATATTTTCATTTGAAATTGTGTGATTTACAAAAATAAAATTGTTACTCGTTTTTAAAGCATGGGCATTTCATGATTACGCAATAAATTGGTTTAAAAATTAAGCTGTCCTGGTAAAATTTAGTATATTTTGCGAATTTTTAGTCCCCGTGGTTCTAAATTGCGTCTGTGGTGAGCAATCGTTATAAAATAAAATAGTGTAATTTCGGCACACATATTGCTGTAGGCAAAAAAGAGTTGAATTAAATGGTAGGGTGTTAAATTGTAGTTTTAAATAGTTAAAAGACAACGTTGAAATGTGTAGGGGTCATAGCACTGCACTTAAACTCGATTAAGGGGGTCCTTTTTAAAAAGTGCCAAAATTAAATGCACTTTTTTTTCCAAATTTTGCTTATTTTGATACCATTTGGCATTTTAGCTGTAACTTTTTGCCAGTTACACGTTGAACAACAAGTAGAAGCCTAAATTAAAGACAACTGTCTGGAGATAATGATAGGCTTTTAAATTTTTGAAAATAATGATTTTTTGACTGAGAAACAATCAATTGTTTGTAAAAAGCCAAAATTAAATGCACACATTTAATTTCGGCAATTTTCCATTTTTTTTAAACTGAGTTATTTAAGTAAAAAAAAAACTACTTTCGTACAGTGAAACTTTTGTGACGCAACGCAGTATCGTGAAAGCTTCAAAATGAGCTATCAAACATGAAAATCGGGCCATACAGTGAAAAGTTACATTGGAAAAACGAAAAAGTGCCAAAATTAAATGCACTACCCTAAATGTATTTTGCGTTGCAAGAAAACAAGCATACGCAAGCAAGAAAACCAAAGAGCTGCGATTAAATTCCATGATAGCCAAGTGTGCGCGATCTTTAAATGGTTAACAAAAAAATACCAATTAGCAACCGCACAACAAAAGCAAAACATTGTTTTGGTGGGCGTGGTTTATTTACAAATCAATTTGTAAATAATCCACGTCCACTAAAACAGTTTTTATTTTGGTGTGCAGTCGCTAATTGGTCTTTCTTATGTTAACCAATTACAAATCGCGCAAACTTGGCTATCATGGAATTTAATCGCAGCTCTTTGGTTTTCTCGGACCATAAGGCAGACTTTAGTTAATTTAATACTGATACGTTTTACTGGTCTTTCTTTCACATGAGGTGCATGAAAAACATTCATTTGTCAGGGACCAATTGACGGGGGCCAATTTGTCCGGGGCCAATTGACGGGGGCCAATTTGTCGAAGGCCAATTTGTCGGGGACCAATTTGTCGGGGCCAATTTGTCGGGACCAATTGACGGGAGCCAATTTGTCGGGGGGCCAATTGAGGGGGGCCAATTTGTCGGGGGCCAATTGACGGGGGCCAATTTGTCAGGGGGCCAATTGACTGGTGCCAATTTGTCGGGGACCAATTTGTCAGGGGCCAATTCACGGGGGCCAATTTGTTGGGGGCCAATTGACGGGGGCCAATTTGTTAGGGACCAATTAGTCGGGGGCCAATTGACGGGGGCCAATTTGTTGGGGACCAATTTGTCGGGGGCCAATTGACGGGGGCCAATTTGTCGGGGACCAATTTGTCGGGGGCAAATTGACGGGGACCAATTTGATGGGGGCCAATTTGTTGGGAACCAATTTGTTAGGGGCCAATTGACTGGGGCCAATTTGTCAGGGGGTTAATTTGTCTGGGTGCCAGTTGACTGGGGACGAATTGACTGGGGGCCAGTTTTACCGGGGCGAATTTGTTGGGGGCCAGTTGACGTGGAACCTAACAATAAAGAAGAAATGCGGAGGCAGTAAAATTTGCAAAAGAAAGATAATTTGCATAGTGAAAAGACGTGCAGGCACCGAACTTTTTGTATTGTAAACCAGCGTGGTATTTGTTTAAAAAATTTTTAATTCTACAGTTCTAAATAAGGCAAGGTGCCTTTTTATAGTGTTGTAATGAATATTTTTTCACTCTAAACAACTTTTAGTAAAATTACTATTTTTTATGTTTTTTATGTTTGTATCTAAATATTTTAAAATCTGAACAAAAGAAGCAAATTTTAATATTCTAAACAATTTTTTATTGTTGGCAAAATAAGTTTTTGGTGATTTAAAATTAATAAAATTAAAAAAAATTTAATTAATATTTAAAATAATTTTAAATGTTTCTAAATATAAATTTCGTGAAATAATGTTCTCTTTTAATTTTGATTTTTAGTATGTTTTGGGTGATAACATATTGGCACGTTTAATTAAACGATTACTATGAATCATAATTTAGTTGTACAATTTTTTCTGATATTTGTTAAATATTATCTTCTGTTAAGTAAATTGTCAATATTTGGCTAGTTTCAAATAATAATTTTGCTGTTTCAGTAGAAATTTAAAAAGCTTGTGAAATTGGCAAAATTAGATTTTTTTAGTATTTATTTTTGTTTTATGGCTCGGTTAAAAACACTTTACTTCTGCGTTTTAATGAAAGAATAACTAGCGTAATTTAATAAAAAAAGCATTTAGCTAATTAGGCTTAATGCTTATATCATGTTTATTTTGTGTTTTAGGCAATAATACCAAACTAATCCTTTTAGATGGTGGTTTTCGTACGTTACGCAAAGCTGTTAGTGTGAAATACCACCCAGGTTTTTCTTTTTTTTCTTGACGTTTGTGTTAAGAAAATAACATATATTTATATTTTAAATATTTTTTGCCTTTCTATCGCCTCAAACACCCTAAAACCTTAAGATATTTGAGCCTTAAAAAAATTAAGAGAAGATATTATATTATTAAAAGATAATATAATATCTTTTATTATTAAAAGATAGAGACTTAAAGAGCCTATAATAATTGATTTTAAACGGACGAAATTGACTTCAAGGACTCGAGTTTCTCATTTTTGGCTCCAAGTTCCTCAGCTCGAAACTTTACAGATTTGCCTCCGCTTGTTTTTTTTTGCCATGTTCACCGGTTTTTTGAGCAATAGGTCCATAAAACAATCGAAAACTGAAATAAATTTTAAAAAATATCTTTTTTTAAATAATTAGCTAGGTATAATTCTTTTATATTTTTCTTAGAATTTTTTTAGTAGTTGGTTTTTTCAACAATCAAATTTTTTTTCTTCAAGGATTTACTGTTAATTGATTTTAAATAAGTTTCGCTTAGCTATAGTTAATTTGCATTATGTATAACAGATGATGCGCTTAAAATGTAATTTAGAACGTTCTTACTCTAATAATTTATCCATTTATTTATAACCACAACTGTGTGTGCTGTTTTGTATTTTTTGTCCAGTCGAAAAGATAAAATATCAGTGCCTCGCTTTGTTTTTTTTTTTTGCTTTTTCAGAAAATCATTAATACGCTAGCTAATAACTTAATTTTAAAAAGAATGAATATTTTAACGAAGCTTTTTTTGATAATTTAAAATAAATTGTGAGTCTGGGCGACTGAATAAAGAACTATCATTAAAATAATGGTGGGTTTTAAATTCTAGGTGGCGATTTTATGCCAGGATTGAAAGGCCATTTTTCTACGATTCTAACGGCTAATTATGTTTTCTTATAAAAAACGTAATATTCTAAAAGCGGAGCGTAAAACAGAGTTATGCTTTATGAAATGATAAACGTAATCTCGGGAGCCAATTTTCTTATCAGAACTTAAATTCTTTTATTGCGCTATTAATTAAAATCCAATTTTAGATATGGCGAAATAAATTGCACCTTTCTCTGATTTATTTGCCTAATAGGAAGCTGAATTAAGTTTATTTGCACGAAGCGGACACAATCGAAATCTGATATTTTCGTTGGTGGTCGCTGGTACATTTATTGAGGTGTGCTGTTACTGAAATTATATATTTTTAAAATTAGTTGTTTAAAAGCGTGGTGGTTTAACAGTTAGACCAAACGAAAATCGCTAAATAATTATGGAATCGTCATTTTACACAAAATAATCAGGTTCCCCGGAGATCCAAGCTTAGAATATTTGCCAAGGTTTGTGCTAATTTTCTGAAAAATTAGAAATACCATAATCTATTTTTATTATTTCAAAATATTTTTTGTATATTAAAATTTCAACCATTAAAGTTATTTTAAAAACAGCTAAAACAATTTTGAACATATTTTAAGATTAAGTAACTTTTATCCAATTAATTTAAAGGGCGTCCAATTAATTAATTAATTAATTAATTAATTAATTAATTAATTAATTAATTTAAAGGGCGTAGCTGCGCAGTCCGAAAGACACTTGACTTTTATGGACCGGAGCCGTTAACCTGATATTTGTGGGTGGAACATTAACTAATTGATTTTAGTAACCATTGAAATTATTGTAAAAATGCAGTTAAAACAATTTTAAACATATTTTAGATTAATTAACTGTTAAACAATTAATTTAAAAGGCGTAGCTCCGTAGTTCCGAAAACAGTTTGACTTTTATCGGCCGGAGCTGTTAACCTGACATTTTTGGGTGGAACAATAACTATTTTATTTATTTTATTAATAAAAAATATGGATTTAAAAACATAATTAAATAAGGATATTTTAAAAACAGAAAGTTGTATCTGTGCATTATCCAAAATTAATATTTTGTATTAATAATGCATTGGTGCAAATGTGCGTTTTGTTATCGAGATAAACTCATTTATAGATGTTTTTTACTGTCCACTTCATATTTACATAGACTAAAGTGATGTTTCCAGGAACTCCGGGCTTCAGAAGTCTTATTATTTTTTTGATTTTGATTAACTTACTAAAATAAAAGAAAATTTTTTAAAACAGATTTTAAAAATGTAAAAAATAATTTTAAAATAGAATAATTTATAACTTATTTTAAGATGAAAATTTTTACAGTACTCAAGTTGAAGCCTACGTAACTTCTGAGCTTCTTTCGGAAATTACTTTTCTGAGTGTTTGTTCTCGATTTTGGAGAACTTAATGCTAAAGTAATACATCAGAATCTATTGGTATCAGAATACTTTTTATTCCCAATTGATCAGAATTACAAGAATCAGCAGTGATTTAAATGGATTTACAATACGAATCAAAGAGCTTTATAATACATTTAAGAATAAACAATTTTCCGAAAAATTACTTATTAAAATATTTCTCAAGTTTGCTCAACAATACCGATTTATGTTAAATAAATTCTCACTTATAAACAATAAACTAATAGAAAAGTATATTCGTAACAATTTATATTAATATTCATGCCAACTGCAATCCAAATTGTTCCAGTGTTTAAAATGTAGCTTGTTATTACAGATTTATTAGTTTTGCAGACTTTCGGCTGCACCTGGTTAATCCCAGCATGTTTTTTCTTGTAGTTTTTCACTACATCGTGAGTAATCCAGAATGTTTATTAAATTTAGCTTATTATTATAGTTTTATCTGTTTAGCAGTCTTTTTGCTGCTCATGGTTAATCCCAGGATGTTTTTTTTGCAGTTGTTAACTGCATATGGAGTAATCCAGAACGTATATTAAATTGTTTTGTTATTGTGGTCTATCTGTTTAGCAGTCTTTGTGCTGCACCTGGTTAATCCCAGGATGTTTATTTTTGTAGGAGTTAACTCATCTGGAGTAATCCAGAATGTTTATTAAAAGTGTTTTGTTATTAGTTTTTATCTGTTTAACAGTATTTGTGCTGCACCTGGTTAATTCCAGGATGTTTATTTTTGCAGTAGTTAAATGCATCTGGAGTAATCCAGTATGTTTATTAAAATTGTTTTGTTATTATGTTTTTAATATATTGCATATCTTTTATGCCTTATTTGTTGTATAATTTTATATTTTATTTTTATCCAGGAAATTAAGTTTGTTCTATAAATAATAAGCTCATGTGAGCATTTCAATAGCCGAAGCAATTTGAAACCTGAGCGCTGTTTTAAAAATGTTACAAACATGCGCTTTTTTGTAAAAGTCCTTTCTTTCTTTGTAAAAAGTTACAAAGAAATGAAAATGCAATAGACTTTTGAAAAAACCTATGAAAAAGTGAAAATTTACATAAATAGGGTAATTCTTGCATTAATCCCTATGTTTTAACGGCGCCCGGAAAAAACATATTCCTGCAAAATATCTTCGGAAAGAATATATTCTGAAAGACTTTTAAATTCTCAACTAAAGAAAATTTTTTTCCTAAGCTTAAGCGAAACCTTAAAATCAAGTTAAATGACATAAAAAAGTTTAAAAAAACCTTTAAAAGTTTTTAATAATACTGAATAATTTACTGCTGAAAAAAGATATTTTTTTCGGAAGATATTTTGTAGAATGTATTTTTTCCGTACACCGTTTTAGCATAGGATTTCATCGCACTGGAATAAGAAACAAAAAATCCAGAAAGTTGACTTCTAAAATAAACACTTTGAGCTAAAAGTTTAGAACCGATGTTTTTATTCTAATTTCAGATCCATCATATTTTTATAATTTTTTTAATTTTTTTTGTTTTAATTGTAGTTTTATATAGTCTCTTAAATGTAAAAAAAGCGTCGGTCTCATTGTTTTTATCAAGGCAGAATAAATCAGAAAAGTCATAAAATACTCACAACTGCGACTCTTTTTACCTTTAAACACTTAAATAGGTCAGGTAACTATAAAAGTTATGAGTCAGGTTGATTTTATACTAATTCTGATTTTTTATGTCATACTAATGACACATATAGACTAGTTCTAAATAAGGGTTTTTTGGTATAGGAAGAGGGTACAATGACAACCAACGCCAATCATATGTGAAGGAAAATTTAAAAACAACGAGCGACAAGTACATTTTACGGCTTCAAAAATTTTAAATATTTATTGGTTTAAAATTTTACCCCTTCCCCTCTATATTTCTTAAATACTTCTTAATATTACAAAAGCAAAAGCATTTTTTGGGAATTTTTATTTTTTTGCCGCTTTGTAGGTATGGCGCTGCGGTTTTTTTTTTTTTTGTGTTGTGTTTGTTTTTGGGGGTTTTTTTTTTTTTTTTTTTGTTTTTGTTTTTTGTTTTTTTTTTGTTTTTTGGTTTTGGTGTTTTTTTTTTTTTTGGTTTTTATTGTTTTCGCCTTTTTTTTTTTGTTTTTTTTTTTTTTTTTTTGTTTTTTTTTTTGTTTTTTTTTTTTTTTTTTTTTTTTTTTTTTTTTTTTTTTTTTTTTTTTTTTTTTTTTTTTTTTTTTTTTTTGTTGTTTTTGGTTTTTTTTTTTGTTTTTTTTTTTTTGTTTGTTTTTGTTTTTTGTTTTTTTTTTGTTTTTTTGTTGTGGGTTTTTTTTTTTTTTTTTTTGTTTTTGTTTTGTTTTTTTTTTTTTTTTTTTTATTTTTTTTTTTTTTTTTTTTTGTATTTTTTTTTTTTTTTTTTTTTTTTTTTTTTTTTTTTTTTTTTTTTTTTTTTATTTTTTTTTTTTTTTTTTTTTTTTTTTTTTTTGTTTTGTTTTTTTTTTGTTTTGGGGGGGGTTTTTTTTTTTTTTTTTGGGGTTTTTCTTTTTTTTTTTTTTTGGGGTTTAATTTTTTTTTTTTTTCGGTGTTTATTTTTGGGTGGGAGTTATTTGGTTGGGTTTGATATTTATTCTGTGTTTAGATAGAAATTTAGTGCTTGAGAGGGAGATTTATTCTGGTGTTCTCTAGTTTCTTCCTTGTTTTTTATAAGATAGTGTATTATTTGATCTATCTTTTTTTGTTTTTTGCGTATAGGTTTTTTTCTTTTATAATTTATCTGGGTTTAGTAGTTGGTTAATGATTTTTTTTTTTTTGATGTGAATATTTCTGCTTTTTTTTCTTTTGTTGTTTTATTTTTGGATTTTCTTAGTTTGTGTGGTTATTTTTGTTTATATTTGTTTTTGGTTGTGTGGTTGGGGAGACTGTTCTGCTATTTCGATTCTTTTTTTCTGTTGTTTTTTAGTTTGTATTAAATCTTTCTGTTTTGTTGTTCTGCTGTGGGTTTTTTTGTTTTCGTTTGCTTTTCTCTTTGGTCTTTCTTTTTTTTCTCTATTTTTTTTTTGTCTATATTTTTTTTTGGTCTGGGTTTGTTTCTGTTGGTTCTGGTGTTTTTTTTGTCTTTTTTGTTTTCTTTGTCTTTTGTTGCTTTTCGTTTTTTTTTTTTGTTTTTTTTTGTTTTTTCTCTGCTTGGTTTTTTTTTCGTTTTTTGGTGGTGGTTTTTTTTTTTTTTGTTTTTTTTGTGTTTTGTTTTTATTTCTTCGCGTTTTTATTTGCTTTTTGAGGGGGTTTTTCTGTGTTTGGAGTCTTGCGGGGGATACTTTCTGAGGGGGGCTTTTTGGCGTATAGAAGTCTTAGGGGGGAAGTCTTTCTAGAGTGAGAATATCTTGCGGGGGGAAGTCTCTCTAGCTAGATTGTGAATCTTAAAGAAAAATAGGGAAGTCTTTCTCCACGCTTGGTTCCCACTTATTTAATGTTTCAATGACAGAAAATGCTTCTAATTAAAAATTTGAATTGGACTTTTTGAAATTAATTTTTAAATTTTGAACAGTTATACATGAACATTAAAAAAACTTATGTAGGTTTAATATTAGTTTCAAAACACAAATTTCAACTTTATTTTGCTAATTGAAAACCATTGTTTACGAAAATACTATTTTAGTAATGATTTCTAACTATTGTAATGTTTAATCAATAAACCAAAATTTATTTAGCACAAACTGATATATTAAAACACTTCAAAACAGTAAAACATATCATCGTGTAACAATTTCAATTAAGTATAGGTTTAAACTAAAGAAACCAAGAAAACTACAATTTTTTTAAATTTTATTTTTTTCTTTTTGTACCCTCTCTCGTACAGTAAAAGACGCTTATTCAGAACAGTTTAAATTTTATCTTACCATTATGATTTTATGTTCAAGTGAGAGATATGAAAATATAACCCTGATGAAGTTGTACCAAAATTATGAAAATATGACCGGAATAGGGCATGCCTTAAATGGCATAATATAACCTTAATTAGGACAGTTTTTATTGTTTTATTAAGGTTGCTTTATTAGGGCCACTATAATAATATGACCCAATTAGACCTGTCACATCACCCATTTAGCATAGCCCTAATTAGAGCTTTAAAACTTCATTGGGGGCGTGCCTCGATTAGGGAGTGCTCGATATAGGACACTAAATGTGTCTCACCAAAAATTCTGGTTGTATATTTTTCTTTTATTTAGCAATTATAAATTTGCTGGCTTGCTTTCAAGTACGCCATATTTTGGGAAACGTAATATACCTAGAAACTAAATTTAAAACTTAAGCTTGTAACTAACTAGCTTTATTCTGTAAAATTTTTAAAGTCAATTTGTACTAAATACAAATTGGTGTTTTTGTTTATTTATGATACCCGTCTCTTAAATTTTAGACGTTATCTAAGTTTTTTTGAATAAATTTTAGTTATTGATTTTATAAATCATTTAAATTAATATGTGGTAACTGACTTAATTTCGGCCACGCCTTAATTTCGGCCACCAATTTAGGGTGTTAGAAAATTGGCTTATTTTTAAAACACAAAAGAACTAGCACAAAAGTAACTGGATTAATGTTGAATAAAGTGTTTTTGCAAAAGTTTTTTATTTTTGTTATTCAACATTATCAAAATTTTTATACAAAAAGTGAATTTTTTGTGATTTTCCTAATTTTTGCTTTGTGTTTATACTGCATCAAATTTAGAACAAAGCAATATATAACCTTAAAATAACTTCTATTTAAGGCTCAAAGTTGTTAATTTTCATGTTTTGATATTTTCTTCAAAATCAGTTTGCAATGCGTTTAACTAACTGCGCATTTTAAGATTCCGTTAATTTCGGCTACCTGAAAATTTAGGCGAAAGAACCTGCCGTTTTTTGCTGTTTTTAAATATCATTGTACTACCGTATTATAAAGAATTTTTTTTGCTCGTTTGACTTTGTTTTGACGGTTTTTAAGCCAAAAATAAAAATTGAACAAAAAATAAAAATTATTAAAACTTGTTTTTTTTAAGGTTTTGACATAATTATTTAAAGTCTTGCTAATAACTATTAGAGTTCGCAAACGGGAAAAATTAAGTTATATGTACCAAGAACAATACCTAAGGGTAAATTTGCAATCTTCAGAAATTTTTATTGTTCGTTTAAGCAATAGTTATGGCCAATTTTTTGTAGGTGGCCGAAATAAATGGCACGCGCCTTAACTTCGGCCACTTTAAAAAAAAGTTTAAACCTTCACTGATTTTTAAGTGTAACAGATATATTCAAATTTTGCACTGGAATAACAAATAAAGCTATTGTTTGATTTTTAAGCCAAATTTTGGCTTGATTGAAAAAGCCAGAAAAAATTTATTCAAAAAAATAAAAAAAGGTGACCGAAATTAAGTCAGTTACCCTTATAGATTTTGGGGTAAATAATATATCTTCAGTTGTTTTTATATTTTTACGTAATCTACGTAATTTACGTAATTTTTAGGTAAATGTTTTTATTTTTATGTAATCTTAATTGATTTTTTAATGACTCAATTTTGGAAAACATAAAACTTTACGCAGTGTTTTTTCATGCAAGCAAACTGTTTTTAAACTCTTCAAAATATTTAGCGAATAATGTTTTAAAATTAATATTGTAAAAGGCTTAAATGCATTTCGTTTTTTTTTGCTCAAAAAGAGTCAAATTACGTTTTTGTTCATAAACAACACTTTTTGTTAAGGGTGCAGTATCTCTATTGACTTTTTGAAAATGCTATACTCTATATTAGACGTACGTATATTAGATGATAAAGTGCTTATAAATCAGTGGTTAATATATTATTTTAATTTTAGTAGAATTTTACCATAAAAGATACAATTATTCTAAATATTTTGTTTTTAAAAGCCCAACCCTTTTTACATTCTTTTCACTTAGGTGTGGAAACGTGTTTGTCGTCGTAAAATTTTAAGAACTTGAAGTTTGTTAAGGCTTAGTTTTCAAAAACCTTAAATAGACAGTTTCTAAGGCATTAATTTTTGGCCCAAAATTGTTCAAAATATCACTAAAATTTTTTTTTTCTACCAAAATTTTAATTTTTTTGCGCGTATTGATATCCCTTAAAAATTTTCAATAGAAGATAAAGACAAAAAATTTTTGTTGTACATGCGTTCGTGTTTTTGTCAGCTATCAATAAATGTGTAATTTTACTCATGTAAAAACTTAAATTCTTGTTTTAATAGCCTTTGCAAAAACCTAATTTTTATTTCATAGAAACTACACATGTATACACTAAACATTCACAAACAACAATATTATTGATTAAGAATGTTATTAAGAATTTTGTAACCTGCTATTAAATTAACAAAAAATAAGTTATTTATAATGAAAATTCAAATGTTTGACGTTAGATTTTTAAAAACCCTGAAATGGCGGAAACTAGTGGTAATTTGCGAATATATTTGGGACTATTTTCTGACTTTGCTTCGTGGGAATCAAAGTGGTAGGAGCCAAAAAGGGTGGATATCTATTTTTCGCAGCGCTCATTGGCTGAAATTGATTATTTTACGTCATAATCCTGTGGAGAGCTTTAACACCGAACAACTTCTTTTTTAATGTGAGATTTGGATCATTGTGTTTTTTACCATTCATTAATAAATTAATTTTAGATTGATTTTCAAAAAATATAATTGTAAAACGAAGTTATGTTTTATTCAAGTCGTTGATTTTTAGGTTATTTAATCTATAAGGTAAAAGACGGGTACCTACATAAATTAAGACATATTTGCACTTGTTAATCCAAAAAATATTGATATTAAGAAAAGATTTAGCAAAAAAAAGTCATAGATAGCCAAAAGCTAAAATATTAAATTTGGATTAATTTTTACAAGTGGTCGTTTGTAAATCAGATATAATGTTTAGATTTTTTGCAATTTTTTTTTTCAAAATCCGTTGTTGACGATTTTGATTTATTTAAAATACCCGGCTTTTAAAGTCAATATTTTTTTTAGTCAACATTTTTTTGCGTGGCCATAACCTATATCCAAACAAAAAATCTTTTATAGTCAAATTAGAATATATCGGAAAGAAATGTAATACCAAAATAAACAAGCGACACCTTTTAAGAAAAGTCGATAGTAAAGTAATTTGAGGCGAAGATAATTTAGTTGACACCTAAAACGGTTGCTTAGTCAGATAGTCAAGAACCAAATGGAAAATATCAAAACTTTAAAAGTTAAAAAAATAAAATCGACTATGTTTTAGATAAAAAATAAGTTTAAATTAAAGATGTTTTCAGATTAGTATGGTTTAAACCATCAAAATTACTTTTCTATTTGATGAAAAAAAGATATTCGCGTATACTTTTTATTATTTTTTTCCTCGTTTCGTTTTAAATTTTAGGAATTGAAAGTTTTCAATTGGTGCAGACAGTTTGAATGGATCCTTTTTTGTTTTTTGTAACTGAAATTCATAAACTAAATTTCTGTTACACGTGTTACAATTCGGTAACAAACAGAATAGTAAAAATATGTCGGTTTTATGTCTAAAAGTTCAACAATAACCCAGCTACTTAAAACATTGATTAAATGGACTCTTTCGTTAAACAACAAAAAAATGGTTGATATTATATATTTAGTCTTTGAAAAATCATTTAATACTGTTTCTCATCATAAACCTTTGTTTAAACTTGAAAAATATGGAGTAAGAGGTAGATTTCTTAGTTGTATGAAAGATTTTTTAACAGACAGAAGTTTGAGCGTAATAATTAACAATTCTCAATCAAAGTTTTTTAATGTTAAAAGTTCAGTCCCTCAAGGTTACGTTTTCGGCCCTTTTTTGTTTCTAGTATACATCAATGATATTGTTGATTGTGTTTTTCATTCTAAAATAAAGTAATTTGCAGACGATGCAAAGGTCTAGACAAGTTTTTCCCATGAAGAAATAACACAAATACTATCAAGCTCCAGGAAGATTTAGATAGAATAATTAAATCGTCTAAAGACTGGCAGTTGCAGTTAGCTAAAAGTAAATGTGAGGTGTTGCATATTGGTAATAAAACCCACCATATAAATTTTGAGTATACTATAGACGAAGATATATTGTCAAAATCGAATGTGATAAAAAATTTAGGAGTTTATATGTCTTAATCTCTAAAATTTTCATATCATTGCGAAATAATTTCAAAAAAGCTGATGTTTGTAAAAACATCAGCTTTAAATTTTAGAATTTTTAATTAAAATATATTGCGAAACACTACTTATTTTAGGCCGCAGCTAGAATATGCCAGTGTAGTGTGGAATCTTTCCTTACAAAAAGATATAAATTTAGTTAAAAGCGTTCGAAGATCTTTTAAAATACGACTAATTAATAAATGTGGTCTGAAATTGGTTTCGTATGAGGAAATGTGAAAATTTATATAATTACAGAAACTTCAAGATCGATGAAATATGTTTGATCTTAATGAATGCTACAAAATGAAATTTTTACACTTAACTAAAATCACCTGCGAGGACATTCTTTTAAATTAAGAATTTTAAAAGAATTAAAGTATTAAGAAAACAGATGCAAGACAATTTTTTTTCAATCAGGTTATTTTAAAATGGAATATTTTATCAGAAAAACATGATTTAACAAAAAACATAGCAACTTTAAAAAATATTTTTCAATGGCTCAATTTAGAGCTTAATAACATTAAGCCCTTGAGTCATTTTCTAAATTAAACCATGGTTTTGTTGTGTTGACGAACGTGATCGGTTCGCAGTGATACAAAAGTCTTGTTGTTTTCTAAAATAAACACATTTGATTTGATTTGATTTGAATATCTAAAGTGAGTATCAAACGATGTTTTGACTTGTGGCCTAGTTTATTGTATTTTATTAAGTTTCTAGTCAATGTTTGACTTTTTAGTCATGTTCCCAATTTTTAATATTATGCTCCGGTGCTCCTATTACAAACTGGAGGGAATACTGAGCTTCGGGGAATTTTACTACTTAAAAAAATGTTTTTTTAATATTTAAAAAAATATTACACTGTAAATAAAAAAATTGATTTTTATTCATATTCTTAGCTCATATTTCAAAATTAACTCGCAAATAAATAGCAAAGTAAATAATACTACTAAAAAAACTGGATTTAATGTATGGGTGCACGCGCAGAAGTTTGCCATGCCATACATTACAGAAGAATTAAGAAAATGCGAATAAGTAGGCTGAAATTATTTAAAATATTACTATATACATTTTAGCAATGTTCCTACCTTCTAATAGCATGCTTCAAAGCTACGGCCATTTAAATCAAAAGGATTTCCAGACCTTCGGGGCTCCGCCCCTTAAATTAACGATTTTGAGCTTATCTAAGCTTGAAATACATTTAAAGTTACTCAATTTGCATTTTTAAGATTATTTTTATTAATTTAAATAGGCTTTGAAAAAAATTTTGTTTACAAAAAAATTGACAAAAATAATTCAATGCATGTATAAATATCAGTTCCAAAATAAGGCGGAGCTCTGGAGCCTCTAAAAGCGAAGCTTCACTCCAGAGCTACTGAGCTCGAAATTCCACTCCAGACTTCCTGAGGTCGGAGCTCCGGGGAACATAACTATATTTTACTTTTCTTAAATAATATTTATGCGTTTGCAAGAAAGTATTGTATTTGTGGTTAGTGGTTTGTGGCTGGCTGCCACCAGAGGTTAGACTTGGACACTTGCACACCACTTGGACACTTAACGCACACCGATTCATCTCTTTCTGACAGCAGCACTTAAGTACTTTACTAAAAAAAAGAGACTACTCTCGTTTTTTTTAGCGATACTGGAAAAATTATTTTTGTTTGCGCTCTTACAACTTTTAAAAACGCCGCGATCAAAATGCAAATATCTCGCGTTAAGGTCCTTGTAATTTTGGTTACCCCCTGAAAAAAAATTTTTTTCAAAAATTTTGGGGGGTTAGTTCCCCCAAAATTCACGGTCAATTTTTTTCGGCCCAATTTCTAACTTTTCACCATATGGGTCCTTACGTCTGAAAATTTTTGCGTGAATTGCCCGTGCTTTCCTGAGCTTAAAAATATATAATTTGTTAGGGGTTATTTACCTGGGTCGGGTACCCCGAGAGGTTAAAGGGGGTCAATTTTACGATTTTTGCTAAAAATTTTTGTATGGGGGACACATTTTGCATATTTTGGCATCATGCTCAAAAACTGTTTGAGCCACAGGTTTGAGACCGGGGGATTTATGCGGAATTTTAAGCTCTACATTTTGGTGATAGTCCCAAAAAAAATTATGCCCTAAGGCACTGCAATGGCTGACCCTTAAAAATAAAACTTTTGACACAGCCCCTCTACATAGGCGAGTAATACATCATTTTAAAGCTCTCGGCAGGCTGATTTCAAAAATATAAAAAAATTTGCTTTAAATGATCGAGTAACCAAAATACAGACCCCTTTGTACTCCCAAAATTAGTACGGGGTGATTTTTTTTGTTTTTATTTTTTAAAAGCCGTGTTTATATTCGTTTGAAAGCTCTATGCAAGGTGACTTCAAAAATATTAAGTTTAGGCTAAAATTTTTCATGGTTACCCGGTTACATACCCCCAAATACCCCAAAATGTGAAAAATGGTAATTTTGTCTTTTTTTCATTTTCATTTTTCATGTTTATACTCATATAAAATCTCTCGACCCACTGATTTAAAAAATATATAGTTTTTTAAATTTTCTTCAGTCGTTATACAATTTTGCACCTATCAATGTACCCCCTAAAATTTGTAAGAGGTGATTTTATTATAATACCGACATGTTTGTACTCATATCAAAGTTCTCGACGCGCTGATGTCAAAAAAAAATTTTAATTCGATTCACTCAATGGTTACCAATTTTACAATCGACAATGTACCCCCAAAATTTTTTAGGGGGTCATTTGTATATATTTATTATAATACCGTCTTAATTATACTCATATCAAAGTTCTCGACACGCTAAAAAATATTAGTTTGAACTAGATTCACCCAATGGTTACCATTTTTACAACCGATAATGTACCCCCAAAAATTTTTAGGGGGTATTTTTTATATTTTTTTTGTAATACCATCTTGTTTGTGCTCATATTAAAGCTTTCGACGCGCTGATCTCAAAAAAAAATTTCAACTCGATTTACTCATTGGTTACCGTTTTTACAATCCACAATATACTAGTGTTGTGATAACTACTTAAGTAGCTAACTACTTAACTACCATAATTTTGGCTAACTACTTAACTACCTACTTTCTTTTCGAAAAGTAGTTAACTACCTACTTAACTACCTACTTTCAAAAAATAAAGTAGTTAATACAAGTAGTTAACAAAGTAATTAAAAATTAGGCAGAAAGTACTTAGCAAAGTAGGCAGAAAGTAGTTAGTGCAATAGGCAGTAAAGTATAGTTAGTGCTTTTACACAAACAATTAATATCTAAGGGCGATATTATGACAAACTCACAGCTCTTTGAAACAAAATGTAAAAACGTGTACAGTAATCTACAGTAATTTGCATATGCTGTGAGTCTTAAATAAAAATCTATATTTCGCCACTCTTCAGTGATTTTATTTACAAGGTGCTATATAGTTTATGAACCTAATTAAAAACGTTGAAGTTTAGATATATTTGCGAACTCTAACCCATCACACCGTTATACAATAAACTGGATGAAAAATACAAAACTTTTTCAAATAAGTTTGCAAAATACGTCAGCAAAACAAGTTAACTTAACAATAAAGTATTTTTTTGTAAACAACTTCTTGAATTTAAACTATATTATAGTATCTGTCCGGCCGTTATGTAAATATTTCTAAACATAAAGAACTAGCAAAAACCGATAAAATATGAAAATTGTTAATTATTAAAGGTGTGACTAAGTGTTTTTTACAATAAAAGTTTTTATTCCCACTAAGGCAAGTATATGTTTAGTTGAAGGATTAACTATTTAACTACCTACTTAACTACTTACTACGTAATTCAATTCAATTCATTTTATTCCATCAAACCAACAAAAAACAATACACAATGCACAGTATAAACCAAGCGAACCAATCACGGTTGCCCATACGGTAACAAGTACATGGTTTACTAGATAATGGTCCTAAGGCTTATAGTAAATAAACACAAAAAAGGACCATTTTTAATCGTTTTTTTTTGAAACTAATAAGTGATGGAGCGGTGATTTCATTTTCAGAAAGCGAATTCCATTTTCACACAACTCTGTTATAAAAAAAGAATTTTTTACAGGTTATTCTAGATTTTTGAACTTTTAAATTTAAAGAATGACCTTTCGTAGGGATCAAATTAAAGGTAAAAAAGTCATTTGGATTAATATTTGTTTTAGATTGAAGTATTTTTTAACACTCAGTAAAATCAAAAATGTCACGTCGCTCACTCAGTTTGAATTTTTAAAAATTTTAATCTATTTTCATAAGATGCAAAGCGTAAGTTACAACGTTTGAATAGTCTTCGTGTAAAGTTGCGTTGAACTCGTTCAATATTTTCCTGATTTTTTATCAGATAAGGGTTTCAGACTGCAGTAGCGTATTGTATTCCACAATGGGTCGAACGTATGATACATAAGCGCATAAAAAGTTTTTTATTGAATTTAGGCTTTAGAGAATTAGAATTAGAATTTTGAATATAGGGAATTTAAAAAAGTGAAAGTTCTAAATATCAAAGAAATTATTTTTGAAGCTTTTTTAGCAACAATTTGACAATGTTCGGAGAATTTTAAATCGTGAGATAAAAAGACACCTAAGTCTTTAATTAAAGTTTTACCAAAAAAATATAACATAATACTAAAGAAAAAATATGTGACTTCATATATTTTTTAAACACATTGACTGCTATTATTAGGGCGCGCCTCAATAAGAGCGCGCTCTTATTAGGGCACTCGGATGTGCTTATTAGGGCCCTGTTTATGAAAGGAGGGCCCTTATTAGGGCGTGTAAGCGCTCTTATAAGGGCGCGCCCTAATAAGAGCGCGCTCTTATAAGGGCGCGCCCTAATAAGAGTGCACTCTTATTAGGGGGCGTCCTTATTAGCACACCATAGCCCTAACAAGGGCGCGCCCTAATTAGCATACTTATAGATTTTCAAAAAAAAAAGATTATTTATAAGTCTGTTTTATGCGACTGTTATCGTAGCTGCAATGGCTTAGTGGTAGTCATTCGGCCTCCACTGAGCAAGTCGAACGGACGGTCGAACTTTTTGTATTTTTTTCTTTTCAAAAAATTGTCAATCTTATTTTTTGTTTTATTCTTTTCTTTTATTTTAACATAAATAGCCCACCAAAAAATAGTCGTTTATTTTTGTTATTGTTTTTTGGAATTGATACTTGCATTTGGTACACCATAACAATTGAGTAATTTAGCATTCCAATTTTATTTTTTGTTTTAACCGAAAAGGTATGAAAAGTTTTTTTCTGATGAAAATTATGGTATGATCCTAAATAAATAGGACCTTCGGAGTAAAATCCATTTTCTTAAAAAAACAACTGTTCCGTGCTCCCTTGTATTTTTTCTGTAAAATTAAGACTAATCGCATTTTAGTTAATATACAAGTAAATTTTATCATTAAAAAGCAAGTATAAGGTAAGTATTATCATTCAATTTCAAAAAACTAACACTAAACGAAATAGTTTTAAATCTTTTTTATTATTTAGCTCATATTTCAAATGGATTAAAATTTGAAATTTTTAGGTTAGTTTTCTATTGTTATGGTGTACCAAATGCGATAAGTATAATTTCCAAAACACAATAACAAAATAAACGATTATTTTTTTGGTGGGCTGCTCATGTTAAATTAAAAGAAAAATAACAAAACAAAAATTAAGATTGACATTTTTTTAAAAAGAAAAAAATACAAAAAGTCCGCAGGTTTCGAACCGGTCACTTAATCAATGGTAGGCCATATCACTACCACTGAGCCACTACTGCTACGATAACAAGTGCATAAAACAAACTTATAAATATTTCTTTTTTGAAAATCGATAAGTGTGCTAATTAGGGCGCGCCCTTATTGGGGCAATGGTGTGCAATAAGGGCGCGCTCTTATTAGGGCACGCCCTAATAAGAGCAGTCAATGTGTCTGAGAAATATATGAAGTCACAATTTCCTTTATTATAATGTTATATATTTTTGGTTTTACTACTTAGAATCTTGTCCCCTAAAATATAGTCAAAAGATTGTTCAAGTTTCTTTAAAGCAAGAAGAAGAACTTTACATTTGTTTTCAGGTAGCTGCGACTGCCATTCGTTTGACCGCATCCAAATACGATTTAAGTCTTCTTGGAATAGTTTTTTTCTTTACTTTCTCGTCCTCCAATGAGAAGTCAAGATAAACCTTAGCATCGTCGGCGAAAAGCTTAATCTTAGAGTGTTTGACACAGTTAATTAAATCATTTATGTAAATAACAAATAGAAAAAGACCTAAGACCGACCCCTGAGGTACACAACTTTTAACATTATAGGAAGATATGATTCTTGATTGCCTAACAGTAGTTTAAGATGTCTTCCAACTAAAAACGCCTCAATCCATTTTAGAAACCTTCCAGTAACCTCATATTTTTTAATTTGTACAAAAGCTTTTGATGTGACACCACGTCAAAAGCCTTTTCAAAGTCCAGGTAGATGAAATCGACTGACTTTCTATTTTTGAGAGAAAGAGTCCATTCATTTAGAGTTTCCAGCAACTGGGATATAGTTGAGCTGGTAACCTTAAAGCCATGTTGGCACCTAGACAAAGTATTTACAAAGAAGGCTGATAGCTCATCTGTAACCAATCGTTCCATAAGTGTGCACTCAAATGAGGTTAAAGAAATTGGGCTGTAGTTTTTGTGATCGTCTGAAAAACTGAAAGGAAGTTAGTGTGCACAAAATTATAATAAGATAGAAACCTACCTGTTACTGCCTGCAGAGCACACAGCACGCGCACACACACACACACACACACACACACACAAACAAACACACACACACAAACACACACACAAACAAACACACACACACAAACACACACACACACACACAAACACACACACAAACAAACACAGACACACAAACACACACACACATACACACACACACACAAACACACACACACACACACACACACACACACACACACACACACACACACACACACACACACACACACACACACACACACACACACACACAAACACACACATACACACACACACACACACACACACACACAAACACACACAGAAACACACACACAAAAACACACACACAGACACACACACACAAACACACAGACACACACACACACACACACACACACACACACACACACACACACACACTCACACTCACACACACACACGCATACACACACACACACACACACACACACACACACACACACAAACACAACACACACATCAAACTGGACTGTAATAAATCTGTTAACCCGTCCGTTCGCGTGATCGCTTTTTTTCGGTTAGTGAAACTTTTGTACCACCGGTGAAACCTTTGTTTGAAGATGGTGGTATCGTTGTCTAACATTTGTAATATGTAAACTTCACTGCGGTAAACTCTACTCATCACCTAGGTGACTAGGTGGAACGTAATACTTTATTCGTGATTAGTGCACAGTGAGCAAACAAAATGAAATGGTTAAAGCTGGCACGGTAGCAATATGACGGATACAGTGTATTACGTACCACCTAGGTCATTCTAGTTTATACTTAAAGTTTACCGTGGTAAAATAAAGATTTACGCACAACAATGGTTTGCCAAAAATAAAACTACCGTAAACTAAGTTTTCACAATGGTGGTACAATAGTTTTACCGTGGTGGACGAAAAAAAGGCAAACAAGAAATGGATAACAAAAGTTTTAGTTGAAAACCATCATACGTAAAGATTATCGATTGAACCAGTTAAGATTGGTTACTGTAACTATAGTTGTTTGATCGTGATTTCAAATGTTTTGCACCTTTTTTTAAATAGATTTTTTAAGCAATTTTTAGATGTAAGTTTTAAATAATTGGTTGATGTTGAAAAACTCTTAATGAACCAAAAATAACTGTAAGGCCATTTACGTATAGTGTGTATTGCTTTTAGAAATTTGTTGTTGTTTTTTAGTTAGTATTAATTTGAATAATTTTCTATAAAGATGACATTTAGATAAGTGCAGTAAATTGCTTGAAGTATAGCTTAATGTAAAAGAAATGATAAAAACATTAATTTCTTTATGTTGGTAAATTGGTGCCTACAGTTAAATTTTTTGAGAAATATTTTCTATATAAAATAAATTAATATAAAAATATTAAATTATAAAAATAATAAATTTTTTTTTAATTATATATATATAAATTATATTTATTTTCTATAGTCTACAATAATTCCAGCTTTTTTATTAAATGTGCTTATAACATAAATCATTTTTAAAATGTTTTCGATACACGAAAGTTATTATAAAAGTAAAAAATCGTAATTTTATAAGGTAATAAGAAGTAAGAAAAGATAACATGATAATAAAAATTAATGATCGCGTGTAAAATAGCGTCCATTAAAAAACTCAACTCTAGTTGCCACGAAAACAAAATTATTAATTGGTATCCACTTACCCGCTTACCGTATAACTCGCGCGCGAACGTTTTCTTTAACACGCTGGGACTAACAGCGAAAATATTGAAATGGTTTACTCCATTTAATTATGTACAATCGTATACATACTGTGGTAATTATGCAAATTTATAAAAGCGAAAAATAAACCGCGCGTGCGTTGACGGATAACTACAAGTATTTTCCCTATAGCTATCGGTTTATAATATTTTCATAATAACACTAGAAATTTCATTATAATTTTATAACTTTAGTTTTTCCACAACCAGTAGTTTTTTGAATAACACCGTTCTTACAAATTATTATTAAAATTTAAAAAGCGTTGAGAAAATGCCAATTAATGTTTATTAGGTTTATTAAGCCGTAATAGTGCTTTCTTCTTAGTGTTTCTTTATTAGGTTTAATTCTTTAACCTGTGCAACCTAACAAATATTCTTCTTCTTTTCCTTTTATTTATGGTGCTTTTAATAAAACTTGTGGTTGTAATATTTTTTTAAAATAAAATTGTTCGGTTTAACTTGATTTTGCTAATGTTGCAATCCATTTTTTACAAACTAAATTGCAATAAAAGAAATAATGTTTCTTCTATTAAGTTTTTTTGGTGTCATTTTTTTGTTAAATCTTCAAGGAAAAAGAATAAACTCTAATGACTTGGTTTGTCAGATTTTAAATGCTTTGATTTACTAATAAAAATTTTGACATTTTTTAATGTTGCTATGTAATTTTTTCCTTTTTTTATTAACTATGTCACGTAAAATAAAATGTTAGGGTTTTTTGCATTTAAATTTAACGTTATCAGCGTTGATACCACGGTTTAAATCTAAAAATTCTAACATTGAATTAATTCATCTTTATTATTTATATATTTATTTTTGTTTAACCGCAAATTCGTATTTTCGCAAGCATGATCATTTGATTAAGTTGTTTTACTAAAGGCAAAAAAGTCTAGCTGACCGCGAGATTTGCAGTATTGAATCGACTATATGACAACAAAAACATTTAAAACTTTTCACTAAAGCGGATTAATAACAATGATTAAAAACTTTATTTTAATAATTATTTATTAAATTACCTAATTTGTAAACTAAATACAAATTTTTAAGGGCCAAAGTTGGTTGTTTTTTGTATTTTTTGTGAAAAAGTGGAATTTAAAAAATTCTGCGTTTTTATTGGTTTTTAAAAAAAAACACGTCATTACCGCAAAATTTTAATTGGTCCCTTGATATCTGCATTTCTAGTTTTCAGCGTCAGCCAGATATAATAAACGTCAACCATAAATATGTGTTTTTGGTTTCTGTTTTACATGGTTTTTGCAGTTTTATGCGTTTTCACAAGTCCTTTGCTTTTTTAATCTTGCCGCGACCAAAATTTTGGTTTCTGCACAAGATATTTTTCCTGCCAGATCCACAACAGTGGTAATATTCTTCTCGTTTACATTAGGTGATAAAAATTTTGCTGAAAAAATTTTTACGTATTTTCAGGACCTTAAGCACTTTTAAAACGCTCCGTATTTTTTTTACACTTTTTATCAAATTAAAATAAAGATAGTTGGACGTTTGGTTCTTAAGCTCTTTGAGTTCAACTGTATTCAACTCATAGGTGGTGGTAAAACTATACCAATATTTGTTGTTGAAAATATACGAATACATATGTGTCTAACGATGGTTAGAAATAAATACGTATATGTGTGACCAAATTTAATTTCAAAAAAACATATCGTCGTTACTCCGACACAAAGAGTCACAATCAGTATAAAATCAAAGTAATTCTGACTTATTTTGTTCAGATTATTTGTGTGTTAAGATATAAAAAGAGTCACAGTTACGAGTATTTTATGACAACTCGGACTTATTGTGTCAGGGTAATGACAATATTAATGTCGTGGAGATTTAGACGTGTATGTTTTTCTCGTGAAATCTCACCGGTTATTACCTCGAAAAACTTTATCACATTTTCCGACTTAGAAAATATTTACAGAAACTATATATAGGATATCTGTGGACCCTAAGGACAAGTATATATGTGTTCATACTCTTTTAAAAATTTATTTAAAAAATATGCACACATTTGTATGTGGTTGGAATTTAAAACTATTCCGAATGCCTTACTTCCCATTTGTCATTCTTATCTTTTAGTTAATTAAATTTTATTCATTTTTTTATAAGCGCGACTTTTACTTAAATTAATAAAAACTAATAATAAGCATAAACACAAATATTATAATAATTTGGGACACAATATCTTAGCTGTTATTTATCTTTAAAACCATCATTATATATTTTAATCAGTGTTGGTGTAAAGCACTTTGCTAATATTCAATTGAGTATAACAGAAAAATTTAAAAGAAAATATCCAATTATTTTATTTAAAGTCAATAAGAAATATAAAAATATAGAGCATTTTAAAAGGTCTTAAATTTCTTTAATTAATACAACAGTTTTCTTTGTAACCTAAAATAAAAGAGGATCTTTAATAATATTACAATCAAGTCAAAAATTAGTCAAGCTTTTATATTCAGCTGCTTTTATATTCTTTCTTTGAAACTACATTTGATCTGGTTGAAAAACCTTTTCTTGGAAACAAAATTGATCCATTTGCTGCTTTTGAAATTGGAGCCTTTTTTATCAATAATTATGCGCGACCAATGTTTTCTTTAAATAACTCATTGTTATTGTTAAATTTTTAGTCACTTGACAATTTTGCAAGATGTTGAAATTCAAAGCTAAAATATCATATTCTATATTATTTGAATATAATTTTTATTTTTCTGTGTTTTGTATTTATGCAGTAGTGATAGTTAGAACTTTTGAATTTTGAGCTTCTAGAAACTAATATTTAGTTTTATTTTTTATGCTTTGCAAAACAACAATTTTTTGTTAAATTGAACATATCGAGAAATTAACATTGAAATATAGCAAACAAATTTTGCTCTAGGATACTAAAGTTTAAAACTGACATATTCTACAAAAGCTGTAAATTAAAAGATGATAATTTCACTTATTGTTCAATATTGCACAAAAATTTGTTGGTTAATTTTTAATTTAATCAATTCAAATCAAATCTTTAAACTTTTTTCGTTTGAAACTGAAAATATATGTTGAATTTAGGAAAAACGATTTTAAGGTTTCTAAGGTTGCGAGTTTTTAATTTTTTACCAAATTCGAGCCCGTCCAGTTCGCTGATAGTTTTCATATTTTGGCCCATGGTAAAAAGAAAAATTAGGTGAGTGAATCAACATATAGAATGTTAAAAAAATACACAAAATTTTCGGGCCTGTTCATCAGTGCTTGGGAATAGAATCATTCTCTTGTGCCACCCATAAGTGTTAAGCGTAGGTCCGGCAGGATTAGTGAAAGCATAATTTATTTAAAAATGTTATAGGGGATATCAACCGGCCGTGACATAAATTTCTAAAATACAAATAAATAATCTATTTTTAAAATTTTATATTATTTTTGTAAATATCAAATGCTCATCGAACAAGCTTTTAGAATTTTATTCAGGTTTGGCCAAAGGGAAAGTACTACTCGAGATAATCTAATAGTAAAAAATAGCAAATCATTAGGTTTTTGAGAGTTTTTGATGTTTGTTAAACTTAAATTCTAGTCAAAGAACGTGCTTTTTCTTAGAGATTCTAAAAACACGCTTTTGGGCATTTTTTGATATTTGTGATGTTTAAAAAGTCACAATTATAAACTTACAATACAAAAAATAGAATAAATATTAGAAAATTTACTTTACTAACAGAGTTATTATAAAATGGACAGATTATCACAAAAATAAATCTAAATTTGTGTAAAAACTTGTTGTACGGTTGTGTCTTAAATTAAAATTCCATCAAGATAGTGGAGTAAAATTAAATTTTTAGCCTTTGTATTTGGAACGAACGATTTGTATTTGGGATTTTTGGTCAAAAAGCACAACCAAATAACATAAATCAGATGGCAGTAATAACTGTAAAAAATTTTAAAACAAAATGATTAATGCTAATGATAAATGAAGAATCATTTTTATTATGATTTAAAACTAGTATTTAAGAATGAAATAAGATTAATACGCACTAACGACATTATTCAAATGCAATATGATAAAAATGCTTTATAGTGTTGTCCGGTTTTATGCGAATAAATTATTTTTTTTATTTTATTTAAATATTGCAAAAGCAAGTCCAAGTTTAAATTTGTACCAATACAATATTTGAAATAATATGGTTCTTTTGTCGTTTACATTTAGTTTTCACAAATATCTACGAAAGTACCATTTATATTTCAGTATTTATAGAGTTTTCTAATTTTCGTTTCGCACTTTGTGTTGTTTCAGGCAAATTAAACTAAGAATTTTGTTGAAAATTTTGTTTATACGGGATCTTGGTGTCGTGATATTTTCGTCTCCTGGGACAGTTGTCACGCGGAAGCATTGTGTCCCAGACCCGAAATTTGCATTGTTAAAATTATTACTTTAAAGGTGCGGTACCGAGTCAAACGTTTTGTTTTTGATTTTGATGAGTTTTTGTGAAAACTTTATTTCTGCTCCCAATAGCCCACAAAAGTCTTTTCGTCAAAATATATTTGGTGGTTCGGGAGATATGACCCCCAAAAAATCGCGTTTGTTTTGAAATTCTGTACTTCTAAATGATTTCTAAATGAGTATAAAATTTTAAGTTATAAAAGTTTAACCGAAAGAAAGCAGCTATTTTCTACTTTAATTTGATACATTGATTGCTAAAATCGAAACAATATTTTTCAAGATATTGCGTTTCCCGTACAAAAAACCGGCGAGTTTTTCGCTAAAAATACGAAGTGTAGGCAAAAATTTGGGCTAACTTAATCAAATCACTGCCGTTATTAGGTGTTTTTAACAAAAAATTCAGAGTTTTGGTACGGAAAACGCAATATCTCGACAAATATAGCACCAATCTTAACAATCAAGGTATCAAATTAAAGTAGAAAGTAGCTGTTTTCTTTCAGTGAAACTTTATTCAGAAATCGTTCAAGTACAGAATTTTGAAAAAACGCGATTTTCGAGGTGGTCATATCTCCTGAACCCATAAAGATGTTTTAGCGAAAAATTTTTTCTGGCCTATTGGGGCAGGGGTAACGTTTTCACAAAAAGTCATCAAAATTGAAGCCAAAAAGTTTAATTCGGTACCGCACCTTTAAGCTACATTTTTCAGAAAGAAAATTAGCACGCAAGTAAAACCACGTGCTATTTTCAATTTATTCGTTTTCCACGTTTTTAATTGGCCAAAATAGATCTAGAACTAATAATAAATTTAATTTTTACACATAAAACCCAATAAAAATTTTCCACACAGTTGATTTTAAATATTGAAATCTTAATAACAAACTGTAATTTTTGTTTGTTTTGATATACTTTTTTAATTTTTCCAAAAAATCACTCTAACTTTAGATTTTATCTTGACACTATTGTTTTATGTTTTTTATGTTCCGAATTTTTTCATGTTCAAGAAATCGGTTATTTTGTTGCAGGGTAGTTGACTTAGTTTCGGCCACCGGCTGTTATTTTTGCCATGCGCAAAATTTTGAAATGAACTGTGTATACTGTGTATAACTGTATAGATAGAACCTCATATCATCTATCTAGCCATACGCAGTTCATTTGATAACTTAAATAAAAGCCAGTGTCCATCCAAAATTAAGGCTGGCCGAATTTAAGTCAGTTAACTTACCTGTCATATTCTCTGGCATTAGCACTATGCACTTTATTTGGCTTCAGTCTTAAACTCCCATTTGAAATTGTGATTTTGATTATTATATAAATGATGATACCTTTGCGGTTGCGTGATTTACTAATGGCTGAAATTAATTCACATAATAAAATGTTTTTTATTGTCGTTGGCAGTTTTAATGGAATCACAATCACATATAATAGAACCAAAATAGAAGTCTAAATCGTTTCTGCTAATGGAAAGCCTGTTTTGAGCTCCAAATCTTTGTTGTGGTTTATAAAAAATTGTATGAGTTTAATGCGGTTAATATATTTGTTGCGTTACTGGTTTATGTAATTTTTGTCACTGACTTAAATAAAATTATACTTTTTTTACTTCGTTTGAAAATCGCGAAGTCTATTGATTTAGAAAAAAGAATTCGCAGGAGTTCTCGAAAGAAAAAGTAATCTCGTAATTTTGTTGTTGTTTGACACAAGTATAAATTTAGTTATTTCTCTTATTGTAAGCAGAGCCATTTTTTAAAGGTTTCATTCTAATATAAAAACTATAAAAACAAATATGTAATATTTATTCAGGTTTATATTCTATTTTTTTAGATCAGTTTTGTCGGTAAACAAAAAAATAAATGTTAATATTTTGGTCAAATTGATGTTTATTTATTTGCTTATCTACAAAATTTATTACAAAAAGCGTGCAAAACATTTTTTTTAATTTGCTAATACGTTTTTTTAAATATATTTGGCAATTTCTTTTTTAATGTTAGATTTTGAATTTAATTATTGGTAACACTCCATCTAACAAGTTTTTAGAGAATTGGAGCTTTTTAATAGTTAATTTCAATTGTTAAAAAGAACTTTTTTAATAAAACAAAAAAATTACGAGGGAAAGACATGACATATGTATGAGATGTTTAGTTATTAAAATAAAGTACTTCCCTAAATATTAACAAGAATGAACAAATTAATAAGTAAAAACTAAACAAAGAATAAAGGATGATGTCATAGGTCTTTTATTAGCTTTCCGACAAAAAAATTTTCTATGCCTTTCTCCATCAATTTTTTTATTCTGATACGACTTTTTCGTAGTGAATTTTTATCATTTAAAAAACCGGTTCTTTTTAAAATTGAAAAACACAACGACGAAAACACATTTTTAATTTTTATTAGTTTTTCTAATAAAAAGCTATCTATGTCATCTATTTTTTTATATTAATGGAAATACCTTTTAATTTTGGTGAAAAATGTGATAGAAACAAAACAAAAATCCTAATGATAAATTTGCAATTGGTAACTTATCGACTTATAGCTTTAGATCACCCAAAAATGTTCGAATCTTCCTTTATAAACATCTTTAATTTCAATAAAAAAATCCTCAGTTTTAAGATTATTTAATTAGAAACGTTTATCAGTTTTACACACTTTAGCGAAACTTTTATCATACAAAAGCTTTTCGACAAATCTACTTATCTTTTATCTATTCGTAGCTGGTTCGAAAATCTACTTTTCATAGACTCTGCTTGAAATATTTTTTAAAACAGTATATTTCACGTACGTACCGCAATAATAGAACATGTTCGGATTCAGATTCGTATTTGGTTATGACCATAACAGAATAGGTCAGAATCTTTATAAACTTTTTATTGTTAACTGTGACTTTTTTTTATCTTTTAACACATAATTACTAGAATGGTTAAGAATCAGGGTGACGCTAATTTTACACTGATTGCGACTATATATCGTGGTTACTACGGCGAAATGAGCCACAGTTGGTATAAGATGTGTGTGTGTCTGTAACTCATTTTAAATTTAAAATAGGGCCTTATTAACTACAGAATGAGTCACAGTCATGTGTATTTTATAATGGCAGTGGCTCATTTTGCCTTAGTAACGACGACATGCTGTAGTATACGATAGCTTGAGAAACTTTGGTATGCAGAAGCTTATGACCACGTGACCCGCGACCAGCGTGGCCCGGCCACTCGCTAGACTTAGGTAATTGAGTTAAGTTCGGCCAACCTCAATTTCGGCCGCCGGCTGTTATTTTTGCCATGCGCAAACTTGTAAAGAACTGCGTACGGCTAGATAGATGAATTCGTGATCTATTTAGCCATACGTAGTTAATTGCATAAGGGTGCGTTCATACTTGTGACAAAACGTCCTTTGGACAAAGTCCAAAGGACGTTTTTACATACGTTTATACGCTGTATTTGTCCTTTGGACTTTATCCAAAGGACGTTTTGTCATAAGTATGAACGCACCCTAAGTTTGCGCATAGGGAAAATAACAGCCGGTGGCCCAAACTAAGGCTGGTCGGTTTTAAATAAGTTACCCTAAGTGTAACTATATGTAGCTCCAATGTAATTCATAGCTTTAAATAGAGCATATAATAGTCTTAATTAGGACTTAATTTAATTGGGACGTGCTCTATTTGGGGCTATTGAGGCGTCAAACAAGCCACGCGAAATTAGAACACATAAGAGCTTCAACTGGGATGCGATTTTTTGGCCACAGAGGTATACTTTCTGCTATATAATATTAAAATTCGTCTTTTTTGTGTGAATAATTACAAAATCGGCAACTACGAACACTTAGGGTATCTGACTTAATTTCGGCCAGCAATTTAGTGTGTTAGAAAATTGACTTATTTTTAATACACAAAAGAACTAGCACAAAAGTAACTGGATGAATGTTGAATAAAGTGTTTTTGCAAAAGTTTTTTATTTAAGTCATTCTGCATTATCAACACTTTCATACAAAAAGTGAATTTTTTGTTATTTTCAGGATTTTTGCTTTGTGTTTAAACTGCATCAAATTTAGAACGGAGCGCTATATAACCTTAAAATAACTTCTATTTAAGGCTCAAAATTTTTAATTTTCAGGTTTAATATTTTTTTCAAAATCACCTTGCAATGCGTTTAACTAAATGCGCATTTTAAGATTCCTTTAATTTCGGCCACCTTAGGTCTCTCCGGACAGTTTTCTTAAGTATGGAAAATTGCTATTTTTGGCATACGAGATCTCGTAAAATACAGCAATATTTTACTAAAAAATTTATATGAGTGTTAAAAAGGCAGAAATATCGCGATTACAAAATAAACATTCATTATATTATTGTAAGTAATTGAAATAATTGATATTAAAAATCAAATTGCAATGAAATTTTTTTAAAATCCTTAAATATATTTACTTACTACACACTATTTATTTAAAAAAATAGTTCCAATAGAGAGACACCGTTACCCTTTTTCACGTACATAAAAATTAAATTGAATACTGTTGTATTTATGGTTTAATATATAATTCTCCGTGAAAAATGGGGGTTAATTTTTTCAAAATTTCAGTGAAACTTCCATTTAATTTAATTTGTTAAAATTTAAAGCTCCAGATAGTATATTTCTATTGAAAGTTATAATTTTTGGAAGGCCATAATATCTTTGTATTTTTTAACGCATAAATAGTTTTGTCGTGCGTCGTGCGTTTTATCGATTTTTTTCAGAGGGTGTGTTTATAAATCGCTTTTAGAGCTCAGCATCCCATGGTAGCAGTGGCATAGTCGGTTAGCGCGTCGTCAAATTTTTGAAAGGTCCCGAGATCGATTGTCACATAAAACATATTTGGTCACAATTTTTTTTTGATTTTAATAATGTTTATTATTTTATTTTTTTATAATGTTAAAAATTTATTTCACATAAATTCAAAAAATATCATTGTTGTAAACAGAATTCGTTGCCTGCTTTTCGCCAATTAGTCAAATTTTCGTCATTTGAATATCTTAAAATATTATTATACTCTATAAGTATAATAATTCAAAAATAAATTGTGTGTAAATAAAAATGGGTAATTTTTGCTCTTTATTGCAATTGGTTTACTACTGAACGCTCTGCAATAAAAACTGTCGGGAGAGACCTTAAACTTCACGTAAAAAACCTGTTTAACACGATTTGCACCATCATTTGTACAGGTGGGGTTACATAACACATAATTTACTAGGTTATATTAAATTATGAATAGGCCGGAAGGAATTTTCCAAAAATAATATAGAAACACATTAAAAAAAGTCAGGTTATTTTCTTGGCGGAGGAATACATTCATATGGTGAATATAGTAAATATCAATGTCAATAGGGTTTCCTCACCCAACACACCGCTTACCATAATATAGAGTACCAATGCTTCAAAAAGTGGGGAAAGTAAATTAAAACACAGTAAAAATGTCAGGTTATTTCCTTTGGCGGAGGGATGCATTCATAAGAATTACGTGGTAAACATCTGTACGGGCTGGAGTAATCCAACTCCCAAATGGCTAGGTTTGAACTATCAAGAAACCGATATAGGAATTTCTCAGAGATTTTTGAAATGCAGTAAAAAAACTCAGGTTTTTTCTTTACGGAGGAATGCAGTCAAATATGAAACATCAAAAATAGGCAATGGTTGGTGTGGAATTATACCACTTCTAAATTTTTTTAACGTCTTGTTTACCCTTAAAGTTGATAATTTAGGGTTCTGTAATCGATTTTTTGTGTTTTTAGCTTTTATTTTTTTAAAGCTAACAGGTGGCCGAAATTAAGGCGGATTTTGTTTTTTTGTTATTTTTAGGTTAAAAATATCAAAAAACTTAATAAAGTGGAATAAAATTTTTACCAGACTTTCTTTAAAGTTGGCTGGCTGTAACAAAAGCTATTTTATGTTGAAATATTCTTTGACGCAAAAAAAAATCAATAAAAAACACGTGTTGATAAAACTTCTGTTTTTAAAGGTTTTGACATAATTATTTAAAGTCTTACTAATAGCTATAAAAGTTTGCAAACGGAAAAAATTAAATTATACGTACCAAGAACAATAACTAAAGATAAATTTGCAACCTTCAAAAATATTTTATCGTTCGTTTTAGCAATAGTTACAGCCAGTTTTTTCTGGGTGGCTGAAGTTAATGGCACGCGCCTTAACTTCGGCCACTATTACAAATAAGTTTAAACCTCCACTTATTTTTAAGGGTAACAGAAATTTTGAAACCCAATTGAAATAGATATTTACTATATACACCATATGAATGTATTCCTCCGCCAAGAAAATAACCTGACTTTTTTAAGGTGTTTCCATATTATTTTTGAGAAATTCCTTCCGGTCTATTCATAATTTAATATAACCTAGGAATTTATGTGTTATGTAACCCCACCCGTACAAATGATGGTGCAAATTATGTTTAACAGGTTCTTTTACGTGAGTTTTAAGATGGCCAAAATTAACGGAGTCCTGAAATGCGTATTTAGTTAAACGCATTGAAAAGTGATTTTGAAGAAAGTTTTAAAACATGAAAATTAACAATTTTGAGCCTTAAATAGATGTTGTTTTAAGGTTATATAGTGCTTCGTTCTAAATTTAATGCAGTTTAAACACAAAGCAAAAATTTCGAAAATCACAAAAAATCACTTGTTGTATGAAAATGTTAATAATGCAGAATAACTTAAATAAAAAACTTTTGCAAAAACACTTTTTTCAACATTCATCCAGTTACTTTTGTGCTAGTTCTTTTGTGTTTTAAAATTAAGCCAATTTTCCAACACCCTAAATTGGTGATCGAAATTAAGTCAGATGACTCTAAGTGTTCGTAGTTGCCGATTTTGTAATTATTCACACAAAAAAGAACAATTTTAATATTATATAGCAGAAAGTATACCTCTGTGGCCAAAAAATCGCATCCCAGTTGAAGCTCTTATGTGTTCTAATTTCGCGTGGCTTGTTTGACGCCTCAATAGCCCCAAATAGAGCACGTACCAATTAAATTAAGTCCTAATTAAGACTATTATATGCTCTATTTAAAGCTATGAATTACATTGGAGCTACATCTAGTTACACTTGCGGTAACTTGTTTAAACCAACCAGCCTTAAGTTTGGGCCACCGGCTGTTATTTTCCCCTTATGCACAAAACTTTAGGGTGCGTTAGTACTTATGACAAAACGTCCTTTGGATAAAGTCCAAAGGACAAATACAGCGTATAAACGTATGTAAAAACGTACGTCCTTTGGACTTTATCAGAAGGACATTTTGTCACAAGTATGAACGCACCCTTATGCAATTAACTACGTATGGCTAAATAGATACACGAATTCATCTATCTAGCCGTACGCAGTTCTTTACAAGCTTGCGCATGGCAAAAATAACAGCCGGCGGCGAAGAATTGAGGTTGGCCGAATTTAACTCAATTACCTAAGTCTAGCGAGTGGCCGGGCCACGCTGGTCGCGGGTCACGTGGTCATAAGCTTCTGCATACCAAAAATTTCTCAAGCTATCGTATACTACAGCATGTCGTCGTTACTAAGGCAAAATGATCCACTGCCATTATAAAATACACATGACTGTGACTCATTCTGTAGTTAATAAGGCCCTATTTTAAATTTAAAATGAGTTACAGACACACACACATCTTATACCAACTGTGGCTCATTTCGCCGTAGTAACGACGATATATAGTCGCAATCAGTGTAAAATTAGCGTCACCCTGATTCTTAGGCATTCTAGCAATTATGTGTTAAAAGATAAAAAAAAGTCACAGTCACCAATAAAAATTTTATAAAGATTCTGACCTATTCTGTTATGGTCATAACCAAATACGAATCTGAATCCGAACATGTTCTATTATTGCGGTACGTACGTGAAATATACTGTTTTAAAAAATATTTCAAGCAGAGTCTACAAAAAGTAGATTTTCGAACCAGCTACGGATAAATGATTTGTCGAAAAGCTTTTGTATGATAAAAGTTTCGCTAAAGTGTGTAAAACTGATAAACGTTTCTAATTAAATAATCTTAAAACTGAGGATTTTTTTATTGAAATTAAAGATGTTTATAAAGGAAGATTCGAACATTTGTGGGTGATCTAAAGCTATAAGTCGATAAGTTACCAATTTGCAAATTTATCATTAGGATTTTTGTTTTGTTTCTATTAAATTTTTTTTTTTTTTTTTTTTTTTTTTTTTTTTTTTTTTTTATTTTTTATATATTAACTGTTTTATCTAAAATTATTTTTTTTTTCCCTTCTTTTTTTTTTTTTTTTTTTTTTTTTTTCTTTTTATTTATATTTTATAAATCTTAATATTATTCTTTCTTAATTTTTTTTTTTTACACACACACACACACACACACACACACACACACACACACACACACACACACACACACACACACACACACACACACACACACACACACACACACACACACACACACACACACACACACACACACACACACACACACACACACACACACACACACACACACACACACACACACACACACACACACACACACACACACACACACACACACACACAGAGGCTAAAGTCCTGCCAATAGCAACACACATTCAACTCCTCCACGCAAAACAAGCGAAATTGGCAGCCATGTACACAAACAATCCACTTAACCACTTAACACAACAACCTGCACCCAGCAGGCTCAAAAAGCAAACAATCTCTCGCAACAACAACTACACAACAAACATTACAATAGACATACGCAACAAAACATACAAACCACTAAAACAACAAATCCACACAAACACAGTCACAAACCACATTAACAACACTCCAATAAACCAATTACTTCAAACTAAACTACCAGCAAGCAATAAGCAACGAGGAAGAAAATCTTCCTCGCGAGGTCAGGAGAACCCTCGCCCAACTCAGGGCGGGGAAATCTCCTTTCCTCTATTCTTACCTACACAAAATCAATCCCACACAGACACAATACACATCATTAAACTGTCCGCTATGCAAAACACGAACGCACACAACACATCTTTTCAAATGCACACACATTAACTCGACCTTGGGACCAGAGGACCTCTGAGCAAACTCCGCAGTGGTTGCTGATCTCCTCCGAGAGTGGGAAGAGGGGGTGAGCAAGGCGAAGAGCGTGCCGGACGGAAACGACCAGGGTTGAATAAAACTCTGGTTACTGGCAAACGACAACAACATTATTACTACCCATTCGGTCCTGGTAATGGATAAAAATTTCTTTCAAGTTAATGCAATATAACCCAAATTATGTAGCAGAAAGCTCAAAATGTTTTTTGGATCTAAAAGTTTATTAATTTTGCGCAGTTGAACTACAGCTGATAAAAATAAAGCAGAATTAGAAATGAAATCAATGGGAAGCAGTCAAACAACTGCTAATAAAACCAAAAAATGTGCAACTCCTATATAAAAAAGTAAGTTAAAGTAGGCCATTATAATTAGCCTTTCCATTTAAATGGCACCCTTTATTATAATGGCATAGTAGTCATTTTAATTCGGCGAATTAAAATGGAGAGGAATCTATTTTTTAAATTTATCACCAACCGCCCTTAAAAGACCTAAAACAAAAAAGGAATCCCGAAAAAAATTTGAAATTTGAAACAATATTTTTGTCAGGATTTGCTTGGCGGTCATTTTCAGCTATTTCCCGTAAAGATCCGTTGTGATTAAGATATTTAAAATCGAGGCTAAAACTACGGGCCTCCACATATTTTCACTATCCTGCGGAGACTGCCCCCCTGGTACAGACTTTGTTTAGTTTATTAAAATCAATAGTTCAATCTTACTCCTTGCTTGATTAACAAACCGCATCCAGTTTCCCTCTGTATGTCGTTTTCCGTCTATCCAAAATTTGTTGAGGCTCATTCCGATTTGCCAACTGTATCCAGAATTTTCAGCTTCTACTGGATTTGTTACAACTTTTCCCTAATTTTTATATTTTTTTTTGTTTTGTAAGTATATTGTAGCACGAAAATTATTTTAAAGTCAATGAAAAATAGGCTACAGGTTTTCAAAACGAATAATGGATAAAACTGCGCATATCAAATTTGTAAGTTTGCCTACTTATGGGGGAAGATTATGCAACCACAACCACTTAAATTATGTCTTTGTTGATTTTAAAATAGAAATGATTAGACCAACTTTTATGGAAAGCTTGGTTGACTGCAAACGAAAAAGACAATAAAATGATTGGACAACATAGTTCAATTGAATCTACACAGAGCAAATCGTGAGAATGCTTTGAAAAAAAAATATAAAAAACAAAATAGATAAGCTAAATTTTACCTCGTATGGTCCAAAACAAGTGTTAATTGGCAGCGGTTTAAGAGTCCAGACGCCTTTTCCGGCATTTTTTATTTTACTTTCACCAATTTCCAGCATAGGCGGAATCGAACCTCGACTATAAAGCGCACTGCCAGCTGGAAACTAAAAAAATACGTTTATGATAAAGGCCCACACATAAATAGATAGTAGAAAGGAGGAAAATAATTATTTTGATTAAACTGCAATATGTAAGCCCAAACAATATTATTGACAGACAATACGGATTTTGTACACAATTTAAGATTTTGCAAACAACATAACGTTCCTGCAAAAATTGTTCTACTAAATAAAAACATCACTGCTGCTTTTAACTTTTAAGTGATTTAAACTAAAAGCATCTAATTGTCACAGCTTCACATTTTTAAATACACACATTTCACACAAATAGCCAAAGGCAAGTAAGAAAAAAAACTCACTAAATTAAAAAAAAACAACAAAACACAAAACAACATACGCTTGCCTTGCTTAAAATAAAAAAAATTTAATTTTGATAAACTCTACACCAAACATCAGTTTGCAAAATTTGTTTTTTTTTATTTAGTTTTTAACCCCAAATTTTGAAAAATATGAGATTTTTAAAAGTTTTAAATTTTTTTCAAAAAAAGTCAGTTCATCTAT